>APFE030207170.1:248886-259004 GCA_000404065.3 Pinus taeda | reverse complement strand
CATCACATCATATTTAAGAGAAAATTCTAAGCTTCAAGCAGTGGAACATCACATCGAACATCAACAACAAGTCCTCCAACTCTTAAAGGATAACCTCATGTTGCAATAGAATAGAATGAAACAACAGGCAGATCAACATCGCAGCGAAAGAAGTTTTGATGTAGGTGATTGGGTATTGCTACAGCTACAACCATATAAGAAAATGTCCCTCAAGGAAGCTAAGAAGGATAATAAATTATCACCAAAGTATTATGGTCCGTACAAGGTGTTGCAAAAGATTGGTACTATGGCATACAAATTAGAGCTTCCTGCAGCTTCTCGATTGCAGCCAGTTTTCCATGTTTCATGTTTAAAGAAGGTTATAGGCGATAAGCTCCCAGTTCAAACAATATTGCCAGAACTTGATGAGGAAGGAAAAATTATATTGGAACCAGAAGCAGTCACAAAAACAAGAAATCGACAGCTACAAAATCGATCAATTTCAGAGTATCTTATCAAGTGGAGGAACTTATCTGCTGAAGATTCCACATGGGAGGATGAGAATTTTATACAGAAGTATCCAGAACTACTCAAGCGTTGAGGACAACACTTTTTTTGAAGGAGAGGGGCATGTTGGGTCCCTATAATACTAGTGATTACCCATTACTATTGTAATTGTACCCCTTATTAATATTGTTGTGCCCTATTATCCCCATATTGTTATTACTGTGCCCCATAGAATCCCTCTATTGTTATTTTTGTGGCTTTATATTATTATTGTTAGGTTGGCTAGGTTATATTGTGACTCCTTAGACTCCTATATATACAAAGGAAGTTTTTTCATTTGAATCATCCAAGAATTGTTCATTTATGTAATGTAAAGGAGGTTGCCCCCTCGAAGAGGCTGAATTCTAAGGCGATGATCTATATTTTCTATCTTTTCTTGAGCTGGTTTCATAACAACGTGCTTCATGTTCCAAAACTTTCGGTAAACTTGCTTTCAGTTTATCAGATCACTCATTCTGGCACCGGAAAGAGAGTGGAATTCACTCTAGATGTAGTGAACATATATGATCTACATAGCAGCTCCAAAATTGCAATAGGTGAGGTAAACAATGGAGCCAGACTGTATACATTTTCTGAATTTACTGAACCTGAATCCTCCTTATTGCTTACACATGTTAATGATAGTAGTAGGTTTTGGCACGAGAGGTTTGGTCACTTAAATTACAGGGATATGTAGCAGCTAAGCAAGAATGAGATGGTGGAAGGCTTGCCAAATATCACTTTCTCCAAAGGAGTTTGTGAAGGGTGTGTCCTTGGCAAACATCCTAGAGAAAAGTTTGACACTGGCAAGACTCACAGAGCATCCTTTCCTCTAGATCTGATCCATAGTGATCTCATGGGCCATTTTCCTCATCATTCCATCAAAAAGGAAAGGTATGTGCTTACCTTTATTAATGATTTCTCACGGCATACTTGGGTGTATCTTCTGAGGGCCAAATCTGAAGCTTTTGCGCACTTTGAAGATTTCAAAGCACTAGTTGATACATAGTTAGAGAGAAAGATCAAAGTCCTACATACAAAAAATTGGGGAGAATATGTTAACAAAGCACTTTAGAACTTTGCCTTCAGTCTGGCATACAGTTACAGTACATAGTTCCATACACTCCGTAGCAGAACAGAGTTGCTGAGAGAAAGAATTGGTCTCTCAAAGAGATGGCTTCTTGCATGTTGCATGCTAAGTCACTGCCTCATAAGCTATGGGCTGAAGCACTTAATTGTGCTAACTACATCCAGAACAGATCTCCTCATAGTTTTGTCAAGGATCAAACCCCCTTTGAGGCTTGGAGCGGCACTAAACCGGAGGTCACCCACTTCCGTGTTTTCGGCTCCAGAGCATGGGCTAGGATCCCCTCTAAAAAGAGGAAATCTCTTGATCCATAGAGCATTCAGTGCATCTTTGTTGGATACCCTGATGGTGTGAAGGGATACCGACTCCTGATTTCCTCTGTAGACAAGCTCATCATTGAGTGAAGTGTCAAATTTGAGGAAAGTCTCTCCCATGCACCTGAATTGCCGTATGCAGACACCTTTTATCTATCTCATGTCCGAGATGATGACTCAGTGCACTCGGATGCAGATATAGAGCATGCATATGTCGAGGTAGAGCATGAAAATGTAGAGACATAGTCTTTAGATACAAATCTAGTGCATGCATATGATGATCCACATCGAAGCCCAGATCGGGCTTCCAGTAGTGAATCATATTCCCCTGTCATAAATCAGAGAATAAGGAGCTTACTTGAGATATATGCACAAGACCACCCAACTACAAGAAATGGTCTTGTGGGGGATAATTTTGATCTGCAGAGGACTAGCTCTAAGTTTATTGAGCCTTCTCTTGCCGTCATTGCCATTGAACCATCGCCATCCTCGCATTGTCATTTGGTTCATTCTTCTGATCCATAGTCTTATACTGAGGCTGTTGGGCATCCATCTTGGGAGTCCGCCATGGAGGGGGAGTATAACTCCCTCTTCAAGAACCAAACTTGGGATTTGGTCCCCCTTCCTTCAGGAAGGAAACTTGTCTGATGAAAATGGGTCTACAGGATGAAGAGTGTTGCAGATGGGCAAATCACCAGATGAAAAGCAAGGCTAGTAGCCAAAGGCTTCCAACAAGTGCATGGCATTGATTATGACAAGACCTTTGCTCCAGTAGCAAAGATGGATTCCATATGCCTTACACTTGCCATTGTGGCTTCCCAAGGGTGGGAAGTACATCAGACGGATGTGAAGAATGCCTTTCTTCATGGAGACCTATTTGAGGAGATCTACATGGAGCAATCATATGGTTTCATTCAGGATTCATCTTTGGTCTGCAGACTGAAGAAATCTCTCTACGGCCTTAAGCAGGCTCCGAGAGCTTGGTACGCAAAGATGGATTCTTTTCTCTTATCACAAAACTTTGAAAGATGTAAGTCTGATCCGAATTTTTACATGCTTACGACACATGATTCTCTTCTTATCTTAGTTTTGTATGTGGATGATTTCCTAATCACCGAAAACTCGTCTTCAGCCATTGCTACAGTCAAGAGGGCCTTGCATGATAGGTTCTTGATGACAGACATGAGTCCATTACACTTCTTTCTTGGACTTCAGATCAGCCAGGATGCAACAGGCATCAAATTATCTCAGGCTAAGTATGCAAGGAATCTCCTTGAGAGATTTCACATGACTGACTACAAGCCAACACCGACTCCTTTCTATCTGGGGTCCGCCTTGAGGATAGAGGTGACACTCCATTAGTTGACAACACTCTCTACCGATAGCTAGTGGGGAGCTTATTGTAGCTCACCCACTCCAGACCATATCTCTTATATGCAGTAGGGGCAGTTTCCAAATACATGCAGGAGCCGCATGAGATACACTGGAATTCTACCAAGTGCATCCTCCGATATGTGCAGGGCACCATCACCTTTGGGATTCACTATGAAGCAGGCACTGCATTGAATCTCCTTGGCTTCACAGATTCTGATTGGGCGGGAGACAACATTGATCGCAAGTCGACCTCCGGATATTCACTCAGTCTAGGATCTGGCCCTATCTGTTGGTCGAGCAAGAAGCAGGCTATTATTACTCTCTCTTCCGCTGAGGCCGAGTACAGAGGAGTAGTCAACATCACCATTCAGGCTCTGTGGCTACAACACTTCCTCACTGAGTTGGCGTTCAATTCCACTAGCCCACTATCATCTGGTGTGACAACCAGAGCACTCTCAAATTTTGCAGGGATTCAGTATAGCGGCAACGGACGAAGCACATAGAGATCCATATGCACTACATCGGAGACTTAGTAAATGATCGGGTCATTGATTTGCAGTTCTGGCCCTCAGCAGAATAGAATGCAGACATCTTCACCAAGACATTCACTAAGTAGAAGTTTCGCTCTTTGCACGATCGTCTTGGAGTGAAGGACACAGTTGCTTAGCAACTATCGTTTCTTCCTCTTTTCTTTTGATTACATTGTATTTTGACGGGGTTTTTTTCCCAGGAGGTTTTCCCTCTTTCCTCAATTTTAGTACAAGTTGCAGTGTATTTTGGGTGACCTTTGGCCTTAGTTGCCAGGGCCCATTTTCTATTTTTCCCCATAGTGGTGTTCAAGGGGGGTGTTGGAACTACTACACACCTACATGCAGACTTTTAGTTAGAGCATGGGACTACATGCAAGATTCCTTTGCATGATTTACTCCTTGATTTGCTCCTTCTTTAACTTTGCAACTGGTTAGTTCTTCTGCATGATTTACTCCCTAATTTGCTCCTTCTTTCACTTCGCAATTGGCTAGTTATCTCTGGAACTTGTTGTAGGTGTTGATTCTTCTCATTGATCACCACTATGGTGCGTTACCTTGGGATTTTCACCTAGTAATGCTATATCATGAGCATTGTAACTTATTTTTGAAAGAACCATTCTTTTCTTCTTTCAATTTTCTTTTAGTGTTTTTGCTCTGCAAAGCTATGTGTTCAACCTTTATTAGCTAGATTCATCTGTGTAGGTTTTCTAACACATTTACAATATTATACCCTTCTTTCAAGTTTTAACTGCATAGCATGGATATGCTTTTCGGTATAGCCTACGCACATACGTTAATGGTCCACTACGATTGAGATTGGAAGCTAACATTAGAGTGGCTATATTCACTTCATATATATCAATGAGCCAAAAATAGAAAGGCTTTATTCTCATGTAAAAGGGTTGCTTTAGGTATCTTCGAGAACTGATGTAAAAAGAGGATTTTCGTAAAACGAAAGCAACATTTACGACCTCTATAGATGGTAACCAATAAATAAATAGGTTATGAAAGTGGTCATCAACTTGGGAAATTGTTTGGTATAATTAGCATTTAACTAGCATTTGCCTTTCAGTAGATTCCGCTCATCTAAGAGTTGTGTAGAAATTGCAACTTTATTACAGTATTGGTTAGATGCACTTGTGATCGAGAATTTCAATTTACAAATAATACGCGAAAAAATTCTAAGAATAACGTAAACAAATATCGTGTTGTTGTCCCGAGTGGTTGGGACGGTGCAATATTGCCCCCCCTACTCAGGTTCGAAACACACTTTACATGACGGGTTGCTACACACAATACTTGTAAGCTTCATGCTAGGTTATTGTCCATTGACACAACAGATTATACGGATAATATTAGTTATACAAATAATATAATCATATTGTAATATAATGCTTCTACTATGAAGATTTCCCATTAAAAAACAAATAAAAATTTATCAACCAAATTTTGTATTTTGGAAAATTAGCGAGCATAATATTTATTCATAGATCTTCGGACCATGAAATTAAATTCTAGAAAATACAAATCGATTCCCTTAACATTTTTTTAAGAATACATACAATGATCGTAAAGTGATATTGAAATCACAACCAATAGAAACAAACTTAGCATAGCATAATATATATATATATATATATAGATAATCCTTTTACGAAATATATTTTTATAATAGGTCGAAGTTCATTTTTATCACTATGTGTGACAACGAGTATCAATTTCGCTACACGTATAAAATTAAAAAGTTCCGAAACTACTACGATTTGAGTAATGTTATTTATTATAAATAGTTATAAGTTTATTCTTTCCGTAATGTTATTTAATTATACATGTTTAATTAGTAAAATTGAAAAGAGAAACAAATTCTTAATATTAATCATTTTATATTTTTTATAATTTGTATCATATTATTTCATTAAAGGTGAATCAATTTATTATTAATGGACCAAGTGTGATTAGTAGATTGATGAATAATAAGTAGTTATTTAAATATACAATATATATTTACCTTAGGTATACCATATAAGTGTTATATATATACATATGAGGTAAATATTAGTGAACAATATGGAAAATTTAATTGTTTATTAAAAGGTATTTTTTAATATTTTAAGAAAAGATAAAATATATAAAATATATGTTAAAACAAAATATATTATATGATGTTTGGAAAAAATAGTAAATATGAGTTGAAAATAGGTATTAGGGGTAGATTTGTAGACACAAAATACACTAAAAGAAATTTACAGGAAAGAAGAAAAATCAACTTATCAATTTTTCAATGGTAATGATAAAAGGTGGCTCTAATAATGATGACCAACTTGGAATGATGAGATGAATATAGAAGAATACAAGATAGGTAATAAGGGAAGAGAGTGCAAGTTTCATAAAAGAGTGTAAAAAGAAAGAAAAATAATAGTAGCATATCCTAGAACATGATGGAACATTTTGGAATAACCTAGCACTTTAGAGATATTTTGTGAATGAAGAACCCTATAGTAAATAGATGTGGAATCATAGTAGTATTTCAATAATAAGAACGTAATAATGATCTCCATTAAGTCTAAATAGCGACAATGCCTATTAGGAAGAAAATATTGTCAATGAAGATTTATAATCATGATGGACATTTTAAGGAATTGTAGGACGTATGGTGATACTAAACTACAGAGGTGATAAACCGATGATAATGAATAAGATAAAAAGTATAAATTAGAAATATTTCACTAGCGAAAAAGGGGAAAATTCCTTAGCATAAATATAGTATTTTGATGGTAGTTCCAAGACTATTGATAGTTGAACATGATGTCAAATTTTAGGATTCAATTAACTATTAAAAATCCTATAAGATTCCTTTAAGGCTTATAAATTGAAGGGTGAAGGGAACTGTGAAAGCATAATAATTCCTTGGGTTAATTTATGTGATAATACTGAGGGGTATCTCTATCAAGTGGCAAGTTGTCTTAAGGATATTGATGAATGGATTGAGAAACATGAAAGATGAGGCTCATAGTGATGATATATATAATTATAAGGTGTCAAGATGGAGAACTATGAAATGGAAACATTTGCAATAGGCTCAAAGTTTTAAATAATAAAGGATAAGTAATTGTCTACCTTTTGGCAAGATCATAGACTATGTAAACTAATGTAAAAACATCGAGACTGGAGTGTAGGAAGAAACAATGTTACAAATTATATAATGAGACCCTTAGAAGGATTACAAATAAATTGAAAAAAGGAGTTGGAATCAACGAACAAAAGGTATAGGTGACTCATTTGCACTCACTGCTTCATGATTGGATTAATGATATATTGAGGCTTTTTGTTGGTAAATTTATCAAATTTTTTTTGTGGGAAATGGAAAAAGTTATTACTAAAGAAAAAAAATCATATAAAAAATTTCTATGGATGATAATGGTATTAGTGGTTCAAGTGTTTGAGTTTAAAATTAATGATATCCTCCACAACCCAAAAGTGAGAGGGAACAATCTCTAGCCCAAATTGACTAAGGGTGAATCTATGATAAAAGAGATCAAGTGACAATGAGACGGGAAATTGATGAGATAAGAAAATATTTTGTTAGTAAACAAAGAAAAAGAACAATTTATGGATATATCACAAACCACCCCATGTATAAATGGATTATGATACAGGTGTTGTCCTAATTGATGGCATTATGATACATGTGTTTTCCTTGATGGTATGTCACTCAGATGAAATTTCACAATGCAACAGGTCAACAACAAAGGATTATAGATCAGACTCCAAAGAATGAAGAAAGAGAGGTATACACTAGTTCACTTTGTCCAAGGCGCATATACACGCGGTTTAACATAACAAAAGTAGCATATAACGTATACACACACTTTCACAGGAGGAAAAGCGCGTACATGTTGGAAAACCAAGTTTTTGGTCCAAGGTATTTGATCTAAGATATTTGGTCCAAGGTAACTGGTCCGAGGTATTTGGTCCAAGGTATTGACCATAGGTATTGGGTACAAGGTATTGTGAAAGGCCTAAGAGTATATAAGGAGGAGAATATCATTAGGAAAATGTGTGCAAGCAATGTGATTCTAAGGAATAGTTCTATCTGAAGTATACATTATGTTGCAGGGTTATGCTTGGGACCGAATTTGAAATATCAAGTGCACCATGAGTTCAACATTGGATCAAGAATCATGAGACTTGAAATGACTTATTCTTGAATGATCTAATATTGGTTGGGACTAGATCTGATGTTTTGAGCCTGTTCTATTTGTTATCAATCATGATCTCGGTTGTCTGAAGTCTAGAATTGCAACAAAGTTGCGAGTCAAAATTTATAGATCTATACGTAGGTTTGTATCGACCAAAGGGTGTGTACACGCAGGTTCGACTCTTTCAAGTAGCATATATAAAAAGATAATCTTATTCTGTCAATGGAGTCTTCTTAGATCTGAACATAGAACTACTATATAAGGAAATTGAGTCTGATTGATGGATTGATTAAGAAAGAAGGGTGATCCTTGTTGCTATCTATTTTTAACTCTGTAATATGACAGTAGATCTTCAGAATGTCATTGATTGGTACAGTCTGTGGTTTAGAAGTTTATGATTCAGTATCTTTAGAGATATATGCAGGTTGGGTTAAAGGAAGTAGCTTATACACGTAGGTTGGGTTCAACCAAGTAGCGTATACACTCTAATGCATGATTTTTGAGGTTACAGGTAGTTGTGGATGAACATGCATGGTTCTGGGTTTAGCACAGTGTTTTGGTGTTAGTGATCTGATTGTTCAGATTAATTGAATATTGGTTGATGCAGTTTAAGTTTAAAAGCTTTGATGGGTCTAGTATGAAAATTGGATGAAACGAGGCCTTGATGTGTATTGTTGTGTACCAGTAGCATCCAGTCTAAAAATTTATGAGACGTGGTCCCTAGTGGAAGAGTGAAGTTTTTTGTAGGTTGGCATCTACGTACTAGTAAACATATTGGCTAGTAAAAGAGCTAGGCGGTTGTATCTCCCTTCCAGTAGAAGCTAGAAAATGAGAGAAGGTTGTAACCTTCTATAGGTAGATGCCTTCACACACGTATGAATCTGCACCAGTACAAGATTGTAAACATATTTTCTTATTATTAAAAGAAGACAGAGATGACAATGGCAGGTGGGTTTTACCCACATTGGGTTTCCACCTTAAATCTTACTGTTCATGTGTGTTGCTTATGTGTGATGCTTTATTTTTCTTTTATTGCTTTGTCTAATAAATCTTTGATATACTGGTTTAAGCTCAACACATGATAAACTGTCTAAATCACAAGTTCTCTGCATATATGATGGTTTCTTTAAGCATAGTCGCATGTACATGCTAGTTCACTTCACTGAAGTAGCGTATATAAATCTTTTTGGGAAATAAAATTATTGATTTGATAATACTGATTCACCCCCCCTGTTAGTATTATTTCAAAAATTGGTATCAGGGCAGGTCCTTCAGAAGAATCTTGATCGCTTGAAGGGAGACCCATGATCATGAATAATCACGAAATCTTGGGATCCATCAGACCACCGATCTTCGATGGGAGTAACTTTGTTTATTGGAAAATAAGAACCATAACCTATTGTGAGAGCTTTGATAAGGAGAGATCCCACCTCCTTAATGTCTTTGTGGAGAATGGATATAGTAGGCGCCTAGGGCAGAAGGCTTTCTGAAAAGCCTCTAAGAATGCGTTAAGTAGGAAAGAGCCTAAAGAGCGTCGTCTGGGTATCCATTTTCCCTATGTCCAAGGAACCACGGACAAGATTGCTTGCATCATTAAAAGGTATGATATTCCCTCAACCTTTAGGCCCCTCAACACCATTCGCAATTCCTTCTGATCGGTGAAATATCCCGTTAACCCCAAGGACATGAAGGGTGTCTACTTGATCCCTTGTTCATGTGGGACCCCCTATATTGGGGAAACTGGGCGCTCGATCCATCAAAGGATCTGTCAACATGCGTCTGACCTAAGACATGGGCGATCCAAGTCTTTGGCTTTAGCAGAGCATGTGGAAAAGGCCAAGCATCAGGTGTGTATTGAGGAGGCCAAGGTTGTTGCCAAAGTTGCTCATTTCCATCATCGTAAATTTAGGGAAGCTATTGAGATTGAGAAGAGGCGGAGCAATCTCAATAGATATGATGGTTGGAAAATCAGTAGGTGTTGGATTCCAGCACTCTCTTCTTAGTCAGTTTTCCTTCCCCCGCCTCGTTTTTGAGCTCTTGTTCTTTTTTTTATTTAGTCATTATTTATCTCTATTTATTTATTTATTAT
>APFE030207170.1:201329-247181 GCA_000404065.3 Pinus taeda | reverse complement strand
TCAGATATGAGAGAGGCTACATTCAAAGCTTTAGCAAAAGGAAAGGAAGAACACAATGAATTACGACATATTTCAGAAGAAGAAGATGAGGTAAACTTTGTCAAAAAGCTTCAATGGGGTTCTGGAAGGTTTAGAGGTAAGTTACCCTTCAAATGTTTTTCTTGTAGCAGAGTCGGTCATTATGTTGCCAAATGTCCTCATAAAGATAAATTTGAAAAAGGAAAGGAATATGCAAAAGGGAATAGAAAACAAGTTGTGAATAAAAGGAGCTACTATACTCATGAAGATAGCGATGGTTTATCTAATAGTGATGAAGATGAAAATGGACAAGATTACAGACTTCTCATGGCTTATGATGATAATTTTTGGGATGCTTTAGAAGAGGAAGACCTTCATGAAGAAATGTCTAAACTCAAAATATGTTTAGAAGAAAAGAATATGATTATCGATACCTTGAAATACCAACTTGCTAAAAAGGAAAAACACAATGAAAAACTAGAATATGAAATTGTGGGTCTAAGAAAGGATCTTGAGAAAACGAAATCTCTTAATATTAGATTTGCTAAAGGATCAAAAACTTTAAATGAAATTATCAAAGTTCAAAGTTCTCCTCTGATAAAGACAGGTCTTGGATATATTGAAGAAGCATCTCAATCACAGAAGTCGTCAAACTCCACCAAAAGCTATCTTGATGTAGCAATGACCAGTGAATAGTATGACAATCGTCAGTAAAGGAATAAAGCAGATCACCAAGTAAATTAGACTCAATTTACTCCAAGGATGAATAAAAGCCACAACCAACCTTAGGTAAATCATACTCAGTTTGATCCAAAGATGAATATCAATGGAAACTACAATCACCAAGTCAATAGATTCAATAGTCATAGGAACCTCTTTAATGGGCAATGTTTTTCATGTCATAATTTTGGACACAAAGTTGCTCAATGTGTTGCTTACTAAACCATCATGACTAGAGAAGCATGAAATCAAAGGAATGTAACAAGGATCAAGAAAAGTTCCTATAATAACTTTTCTCTTCTTGAAAATGAAATAGAATGCTCAATCTGTAACAACTTTGGCCATAAAGAATCTCAATGCAGGAGAAAATTTCGGCAAACATCGCAAAAGGAGCAAACTCCATTAAATCCCAAGATATGGAGAAGGAAAGAATCCCAAATAGAAAGATGTGCTATAACCTTATATGCAGAAGGACAAGAAAATCAGTGGTACATTGACAGTGGATGCTCAAAACACATGACAGGTGACAAAGAAAAACTTCAAACATATAATGCCTTAGAAAAGGAAAAGAACGTCTCATTTGGAAATGACACTCCTGCTTTAATAAAAGGTAAACGCTTTGTTTTCTTGAAAGAAAAGGTTAAAGCTGGAAATGTTATATATGTAGATGGTTTAAAGCCTAACCTGTTAAGTGTCAGTCAAAAGTGTGATCAAGGAAATGAAGTAGTGTTTCGATCAAACAAATGTGTTGTTCTTGAGCTTGATACAGGAGAGACTGTGATCAAAGGTACAAGAACTCCAAACAACTTATACATACTCAAGGGAGGACATAGAAGAATGGGACATCTAAGCTTTTCTCAAATAAGAAAAGCATGCAGATTCAAGGTTGTTTGTGATATTTCAGATATCAGCATCCCAGAAAATACAATATGAAAACCATGTCAAATCGACAAACAAGCCAGAGTTCACTTAATGGATAAAGAAGGGTCATCTAGTCAGCCTCTTGAACTTGTCCATACTGATTTATGTCGACCATCAAAGAAAAGGTCACCTTGTGGAGAAGAATACTTTATTTTGTTCATTGGTGATTTTTCCAGAATGTGTTGGATAGGTCTTCTAAAGCATAAATATGAAGCTCTTGAAAAGTTCCAAGCCTTCAAAGGTTTGGTTGAAAATGAATTAGATTGAAAAATCAAATGCCTCAGATCTGATCGAGGAGGGGAATTTACCTGAGATGAATTCTTTGACTTTTGTAAACAACATGGAATAAAAAGGCAATTCTCCACTGCAAGGACTCCTCAACAAAATGGTGTGGTAGAAAGAATGAACAAAACAGTTCAAGAAATGGCTCAAGCTATGGTAGATGAATCTGGAATTCCTGCAACCTTCTGGGGTGAAGCTGCATTGGCTACTGTAACTATTCTCAACCAAGAAATTGTTCAGGTAAAAAACACTCAAACTCCACATGAACTTTGGTATGGTAAGACTCTTACTGTAAAATATTTTAAATTTTTTGGAAGCAAATGTTATATCAAAAGGACCGATGAAAAACATGGTAAGTTTGAATCCATAGCAGATGAAGGCATTCTTCTTGGTTATTCTTCCAAAAGTAAAGGATGTAAATGTTATGATAAATAACTTGGAAAAGTTGTTGAAAGTGTTGATGTTGTAGTTGATGAAACATGCAAAAATCCGAAACAGATAAAATAAAGAAAGGATTATGATAATGAAGAAGATGGGGATTACTTTCCCACATCAAATCAAAATCATATTGAAGAAGAAACCAATGAAGCACTAGAAGAAGAGATAATGGTAGAATAAAAGACTCCGTCCAGGTATGTTCAGAAAAATCATCCAGAAACTCAAATTTTAGGGGAAAAGGAGGTAGGTGTATAGACAAGAAGAACTATTACAAGGACCTCAAGCTATCTAGCATTACTATCCTCCACTGAACCTCAAAATGTAAAAGAAGCATTCAAAGATGAATGTTGGGTCAAGGCCATGGATTAAGAACTTGAGGAAATTGAAAAAAATGATACTTGGGAATTAGTTCCTAGACCTCATGATAAAAGTATTATAGGAACTAAATGGATATTAAAAAACAAGTTGAATGAAAATGGAGAAGTCATTAGAAACTGATCTGGAATTTATCCAGGACAAAGAATTAAAGGTATTATAGACTCAGGTGCATGGATTTGCCTATGTCACTTTATGCAACAGATCGATAAGATTGCGAAATACATAGACACTGAAGCAGTTAGAGAAACATAACAGGAAAACATGTAAACACGACAAGTTTAATAAGGAGTGCACCCAATAATCTTGAGCTACATCTCCTGGTCTAGCCTTCAGTGGTGGCCTCTCTATTATGTTTTCAAAGCAATTTTTTTACAACAGTGAGCTCAATTTGAGTCTCACTCAACAGATATAAATTAGTAGGACTAGACTTGGATCCCCCAAGTCTCTAGAGTACACAGACTCTCCTTACTGAAACTCGATCTCTGTTGGTCAGAGTTGTATGAGTCCCATTTAAGACATACATGATAGGCCTATGCCAAAGAGTTCACTTGAACCTCTCAAGCCTTCTCAGGAGTACATAGACTCTATGACTCTCTCTGGCTCTGTCTCAATGCTGCCTTTTCTCTACAGGTCAACTCGACTTACTTTCTCTATTCTCTACTCTTAGCTTTCTTACTTTCTTTTCTCATTGCTTGCTTTGTTTCTCTTAGTTCATGGATTTAAAGCCAATTTTCTTTCTGACTGTTTGTTTCCACTTCCTGGTGCTTTGGTTCTCCTACCTTTGTCCGTTTGAATTCCTCTGTTTTGCATCATCATCACTGTGTGATGCCTTACAGGGAGGTGGCAGCCTGTTTCATAACGAATTGAGTGTCACTTCTCTTGGAAATGTTTGAACTGTTGTTATTTTCGTTTAACTTCCCAGAATTCATGCAAACATGATTCATATTCCAACTCATCGTTGATGATGGACTTCAAACCTTTATACAACTCGGCCTGTTTACCCCGTTGAATCTGGTCATCCATCAGATTGCATGTTTTCCATTGATCTGGAGCCTCCAGATCCTTCAGTCTCTTTCCATATTGGGCATGTAAGTTGCATGACGTTTACCCGTCCGATGTGATCGATTTTCTCTCTCTTTCATTGGATGTGTGGCACTGAGTGTGCAGCATCGAGCGAGACTCGGTTGAAACTTCTTACCACTCAAAGCCCTTCCGATATCCTACTGGTTTTCGTGTGGGACCCACCTCTGACGGAATTGGCGAATTCCATATGGTTTTTGACTTTTCAGGTCCGGGTTGCTCAGGGCTTTTTCTTCTCTAAGGGGTTTGCTCGACGATATGCGATTAGTGACTTATCGCTAATCGCATGTCAGAAACCTCCCCCGTTCCTCAAAAACGGTTCCCATTTTGTTGTTTCATGGTAGCGCATGTTACCATGGGCCAATCGTCAGCGCACTTGACCGAGGGTCCTTGCTGCTTGGCGCTGCTCACAAATTACAACTGTTCGAGGATATTTCTGATAAGCTCGACCTTTGTAAGTCTTTGAAACTTTGGCATTAATTTTACAGAGTTATGAAAACTTGAGAGTTCTTTAGGATCCAATTCGGATCACGCCCTTCCCACCGAAAATCTTTTGGACCACCAAAAGTTGGTTTTTAATCATCAATCAAGTGAGGGTATAGATTCGTCGCTTGCTTAATTTCTATCCATTTTGCAGTTATTGGTTTTGAACCTTTGAGTCCAATCCTTAGGTACTCAACATCCCCCCTACGCGTATTTCTCACCTTCCTGTCCAGAACTGTATCTTGCTGCAACTCATTGAGATATTTAGGTAACAGATCATCAATAGAAGGGAATTGACTTTGATCTTTGGGATCTTCAACCAATGAAGGTTCAAATAGTCTGAAGCTATCTGCATTAACAATTGAGTAGATGTGCATGTAAGCTGGTAAATCAAGGCGAAAAGAATTCTCACCAATTTCTCAAGTATCTTGAAAGGTCCATACCTTATTGGCTTCAACTTCTTACCTTCACCTTGCATTCTATCTTTGCTGATCTACAGCCAGAAATTATCACCAACCTGGAAACTATGCTCAGCTCAATGCTTATCATGCCTTGCCTTGTACTTATCTTGGATCTTTTCCAGCTGTTCCTGTACTTCCTGGTGAATATCTTAGATTTGTTCGATGAACTTGCTTGCCTTATCCACATCACTATGTCCATCAACCACTATGTCTTTACCAAAGACAAAATCCAAGGGAGACCTTGGTGTGAAAGCCAAATAGGTCTCAAAAGGAGATCTCTGTGTAGAAGAATGTTTAACTCGGTTGTAAGCACGTTGCACATAACATAAATGTTCATTCCAAAGCTTGGGATGCTTGCTGCAATAGCCTCTGAGCAACTGGATCACTGTCCTGTTGACCACTTCTATTTGGCCATCTATTTGACGATGAAAAGTTGTGCTCTTCTTTAGTCTGGTGTCCATTAATTCCCACCAACTTGACCAAAATTTCCCAACAAATCGGGTATCTCGATCATATATAATGGAATTCGGTAATCCAAAATGAACCCATACATGCTGAAAGATCAACTTTGCAGTTTGTTAAGCTGTAATCTGTTTGTTACAAGGTATTAAAATACACATTTCGTTGAACCTATCCACAACAACATATATATAGTCACGACCTTTTCTAGATTTAGGCAGTCCCCCAACGAAGTCCATAAAAACACTTTCCCAAGGATGAGAAGGATCTGGTAGTAGAGTGTACAAGCCTAGTTTTCTATTACTGGGTTTTCTTTTAGCACACATGGTACACCCTCTTACATATCTAGAAACCGTCTCATTCATTTTTGGCCAATAACAAAATCTTTGCAGCTGTGCAACTATTTTACTTATACCGAAGAGACCTAATATTAGAGAAGTGTGTGCTTCTCGAATTATCTTTACTCTTTCTGTTTGAGGAATGCATAACTTTCCCAAATGATACAAGAGTTGGTCCTTAACATGATAATTCAATTCTTCTACTTGTTTTCCATGACTTAAAGTTGCATATACATCTTTAAAATCTATATCTTGAGCATATTGTTCAATGTAGCTTTCATGCAATACTGAATTATGCTTAAGTATAGTGGATTCATTTATGATTGGTCTGGACAACATATCTGCAACATTGTTGTGTATGCCCTTTTTATATCCGATGAGAAGATGAAACTATTGTAGAAAACCCATCCACCAATAGTGTCTTGTTTGCTGCAACTTAGTTTGTGAGTGCAAATATTTAAATGGTTGATGATCAGTATCTATAATTGTCTCTTTTCCCATTAAATAATGCTTCCAATTTATCACATTGTGTACTAATGCATACAATTCTTTACCATATGTGGGATAGTTAAATACTGTAGAATTAAATGTCTCAAAATGATAACATATGGGTTTACTATGTTGCATCAACACTGCTCTTATGGCATAGTCACTGGCATCCATTTCAATCTCTAATAGTCTTTGAAGATCGGGTAGTGCTAGTACAGGTGTTGTACTAATCTTTTCTTTTAAGGTGTTGAAGGCTTTCTGCTGTTTGCCTCCCCACTAAAATAGCTTGTTCAATCCTGTTAAAGCATGTAAGGGAGCTGCAATCAAGAAAAAGTTGGAAATAAACTTTCTCCAATACTGTGCTACTCCTAAGAAGCTTCTAACTTTTGTAGCAGATTTGGGTTTAGGCCAGTTTACAATGACTGCGACCTTAGAGGGATTTATCTTCAATTCACCACCCCCTACAATATGACCCAAATAATTCAAAGATGTTTTGCCAAATTCACATTTTGATAACTTAACATAAAGATTCTCTTTTTTCAAAACACCTAGAGTCTGCTTGACATGCTTTAAATATTCTTCCCATGTTTTACTAAATATAAAAATGTCATCCAAATATACAATGAAAAAATCATCAATAAAAGATTTGAGTACATCATTCATTATTCTCATGAAAGTAGCAGGAGCATTAGTTAAGCCAAAAGCCATAACCAACCACTCGTACAATCCCTTCTTTGTTTTGAAAACAGTCTTCCATGCATCTTGCTCTGCAACTCTGACCCAATGATAGCCACTATGCAAGTCCAACTTGGAAAAATAAACACATTCTTTCAACTGATCTAATAGATCATCTATGTGAGGAAGGGGATAACAATTTTTGGTCATTATCTTATTCAGTGCTCAGTAATCAATGCACATTCTCCATGAGCCATCTTTCTTTCGCGCCATGACAATGGGAGACCCACAAGGCGATGTGCTAGGTCTTATGAACCCTTTCTCGAGTAGCTCCTGTACATGCTTTTTGATTTCTTCATTGTCTAAAGCGGACAACCTGTACATTTCGATGTTAGGCAATGGAGCATCTTGCTGCAAATTAATATCATGTACTATTTCCTTTTTGGGTGGCTGACCTTTAGGTTCTTGAAATAGTATATCATATTGTGAAACAACTTTTTCTAAATCACCTTGTTGTTTAGCATTATAGCCCTCAAATACATTGGTTTTATCAGGTTTCTTTTCCTTTACAACCATCAGTAAAAAAAAATTGCATGAATTTATAATTGTTTTCATCTGCCCTGAGTTTATGAGAGTATAATTATTCTTGAGTTTATGAGCTCTTACAATATATTCGATTCCATCTTTAATGAGTTGATACTTGTTTTCAGCTCTATAGAAATAGCTTTTCTATCATACAAGTAAGGACTTCCTAAAACAATTTGACATATATCCAAGCGAACAATATCTAACTCAACCTCATCTACAAATGTTGACCCAAAAGAAAACCTAAGTTTACATTGTCTAGTCACTTGTAGTTGTGCTTTATCACATAACCAACCTAATGGATATGGCTTTTCGTGAGGTGTGGTTAGTAATCCCAATTTATTTACAATTGCTTCATAAATTAAATTTACTTGTGAGCCACTATCAAACAAAGTATCAATATTTTGATGCTTGGAAACAACTCGAATATGAAAAAGCTCATGTCTTTTCCTCTCATTTTCTTCATTGCCAGTAGATTGTGCAGAATTACTAGTAGATGCTTCAGAATTTTTACATTTTATAGCTGTGGCTACAATTGTTGTTTCATCTCCTGAAACTGACCCTAAATATTTTTGAATAGTTGCAACAATCTTCTTCTTCATGCAATCGTACTTCTTGGATTTTAGCTTCGGATGTAGAATGGAGCAATGTTCATCATCATGCCCATCCTTCTTACAGTGAGTGCATGAAGATTTGGTCTTTTGTACAGTATTTGTCTTCCTCTCTTTCCATTTATGTTTTATTTTCTCCTTATTCTTGCTTGGAGTGGGTTTTGATGATCCCCCAACTTCTGGGTTCACATAACTGCCTCTAGCCTCTAGATGTGTAGCTTGCACAGATACCTCATCTATGCCACTGGGATTAAACTTGAGAATAGTGTGCCTTAAGTAGCTGTGTAGACCACCTATATACTTCAGCAGAGTTTTAGGTGAGTCTAAATAAATTCTTGGAATCAAAGCTCTTTTCCTAAATTCTTGAGTGTAACTTTGTATACTTTTCCCTTTTAATTGTCGAAGGGTTTGCCAACTCATCATGGCTTGCTGCATATAAGCTAGTGGATAAAACTTCTTTTTAATTATAGAAACAAATTCACTCCAGACATAAAGAATTTTAACATGCTTCTTCATTTCAGCTTGTGTCTTGCCTTCCCACCATAACAAAGCGGTGCCTCCAAGGCGTAGGCTAGCCAACTGAATCTTACTACTGTCTGAATCAGTGCTCTACACTTTGTAATAAACATCAATTTGTTTAATCTAATTATCCAGCTTCTTTGCATTCAACTCTCCATCATATATTGGTAAATCAAATTTAACATCTAATTTAATCAAAGATGTCTGCTTTTTGTTTTCAGGGCTACTAGGAGGTGTAGGAAGTTTTTCTCCTTTCCCTTTGCCTCTAGAGTGGTCATGGAGGAGAGATTCTTCTGGTCCTTTATCTCGTTTGGAGTTTGATGCATATTCCTCTCTACCTTTCTTAAATTCTCTATACATTTCCTCTACCGTGGCTCTCATGGTCATGAAACTATCCATGAACTAAGGGTCTAATTCCAAGCGACTTTCTTCTGACATTTTCCTCTTAGGATAGACTCTTCCAATTTTAGCGTTAGTTTCAACCAACTTTCCTTCTCGTAATTTAAGCTTTGATTTAGTTAGCATTCAACAACAAAATATAGCACAAGCTTGTCTAACCTTGGTAACCTATAGCTCTGATACCACTTGATATGGAATTTATCCACGACAAAGAAATAAAGGTATTACAGACTCAGGTGCATGGATGTGCCTATGTTACTTTATGCAACGGATCGATAAGATTGCGAAATACATAGACACTGAAGCAGCTAGAGAAAACATAACAAGCAAACATGTAAACATGACAAGTTTAATAAGGAGTTCACCCAATACCCTAGGCTACGTCTCCTGGTCCAACCTTCAGTGGTGGCCTCTCTATTTTGTTTTCAAAGCAAAGTTTTTACAATAGTGAGGTCAATTTGAGTCTCCCACAATAGATAGAAATCAGTAGGACTAGACTTGGATCCCCCAAGTCTCTGGAGTACACAGAATCTCCTTTCTAAAAGTTGACTTCTGCTGGTCAGAGTAGTATGAGCCCCTTCTGAGACTCATACATGATAGGCCTATGCCGAGGAGTTCACCTGAACCTCTCAAGCCTTCTTGTGAGTACATAGACTCTCTTACTCTCTCTGGCTTTTTCTCGATGCTGCCTTTGGTCTATAGGTCAGCTTGACTTACTTTCTCTGTTCTCTGCTCTTAGCTTTCTTACTTGCTTTTCTCACTTCTTGCTTTGTTTTTGTCATTTCGTGGCTTTAAAGCCAATCTGCTTTCTGACTATTCATTTTTGCTTCCCACCACTTTGGTTCTCTAGCCTCTCTCCATTTGAATTCCTCTATTCTGCGTCATCATCACCGTGTGACGCCTGATAGGGAGGTGGCCACCTATTTCATAATGAACTGAGTTTCAGTTCTCTTGGAAATGTTTGAACTGCCATTATTTCCATTTAACTTCCCAGAATGCCCGCGAACATGATTCCTCTGCCAACTCATCTTTCATGCTGGACTTCAAACCTTTATACAACTCAGCCTATTTACCCCGTTGAATCTAGTCATCTGTCAGATTTCATGTCCATTGTCGATCTGGAGCCTCCAGATCCTACGGTCTTTGTCCATAAAGTGCGAGTAAGTTGCATGATGGTTACTCGTCTGATGTGAGTGGTTTTCTCTCTCTTCCTTTGGATGCGTGGCACCCAGTGTGTGGCATCGGGCGGGCCTTGGTTGAAATCACTTACCACTTGAAGCCCTTCCAAGATCCTGCTGATTTTCGTGTGGGACCCACCTCTGACGGAATCGGCGAATTCCTTATGGTTTTTGACTTTTTGGGTCCGGGTTGCTCAGGGCTTTTTCTTCTCTGAGGAGTTTTCCTAACGATATGTGATTAGCGACTAATAACATATCAGAAACCTCCCCAATTTCTCAAAAAGGCTTCCCATTTTGTTGTTTCATGGCAGTGCGCGTTACCATGGGCCAACGGTCAGCATGCTTGACCAAGGGTCCTCGTTGCTTGGCACTGCTCAGAAATTACAATTGTTCGAGGATATTTCTGATAAGATCGACCTTTGTAAGTCTTTGAAACTTTGGCATGAATTTTACAGAGTTATGAAAACTTAGAGATTTCTTTAGGATCTAATTCGGATTAGAAATAAGGCCAGACTTGTTTGTAAAGGGTATGCTCAACAAGAAGGTATAAATTTTGAAGAAACTTTTGCACCTGTTGCCAGATTTGAAGCCATAAGGATGTTTCTTGCTCTTTCTAGCTTTCAGAAATTCCAAGTATACCAAATGGATGTAAAATCAACCTTCCTGAATGGAGATTTAGAAGAAGAAGTTTATATTGAAAAACTAGAAGGATTCACTCTTGGAAATGATGCAAAACTTGTATGTAGACTAAAAAATTCCCTTTATGGTCTAAAACAAGCTCTAAGGGCCTAGTATTACTGCCTTGACAAATATCTACACCAA
Organism: Pinus taeda; assembly: GCA_000404065.3. Classification (NCBI taxonomy): domain Eukaryota; kingdom Viridiplantae; phylum Streptophyta; class Pinopsida; order Pinales; family Pinaceae; genus Pinus; species Pinus taeda. The sequence goes on along the minus strand of APFE030207170.1, from coordinate 236,325 downwards.
CAAGATTTTACAAAAGGTTCAACAGATAGCAATCTATATACAAAGATTGAAACTGATAAATTGCTAATTATTATTGTTTATGTTGATGATATCATTTTTGGTAGCAATGAAGAATCCATGAGTCAGAATTTTGCTTCAATAATGTAGCAGGAATTTGAAATGTCCTTGCTTGGTGAACTTACCTATTTTCTTGGTCTACAAATTCAACAAAATAAAGATGGCATTTTTATTTCACAAACCAAATATCTCAAACAGATCTTGAAAAGGTACAAAATGGAATATTCTAAACCTGTATGTACCCCAATGGTAACAGGATGCAGTCTCAGCTCAAATGATTAATCAACAGTAGTACATCAACCAACTTACAGATCCATAATTGGTAGTCTTCTTTATCTAACAGATACCCGACCTGACATCATGCATGCAGTAGGAATAGTTGGAATATTCCAAGCAAATCCAAAGGAATCACACCTTCAAGCAGTCAAAATAATTTTCAAATATCTTCAAGGAAATCAGGACTTTGGTTTATGGTATCCTAGAGATGCAGATCTTACTCTTCATGCATATACAGATGCAGATTGGGCAAGAAGTGTTGATGACAGAGAAAGCACTAGTGGTGGTGCATTCTATATTGGTTTCAGGTTAGTGTCTTGGTTCAACAAGAAACAAAGTTTAATTGCTTTATCTACAACTGAAGCAGAATATGTGGTTGTTGCATCTTGCTGCACACAACTACTTTGGATGATGCAAACCTTGCAAGACATTCAGATCAAATGTACTCAACTCATCTCCATTCTATGTGATAATACAAGTTCCATTAGTATTTCAAAGAATCCAATCATGCACTCCAAGACCAAGCACATACCCACCAAATACCATTTTCTACGTGAACAAGTGCTTGAACAAAAGGTCAAATTGGAGTATGTTCCCTCCAAAGAACAGGTTGCTGATATATTCACTAAACCACTACCCAGAGAAACATTTGAATATCTCAAAAGAAATCTGGGAGTAGTTGCTGCATCATCCTGCTATTAAATACAATGTTTCAGAGAAAGGTTATTATACGCATGTTTCATGAAGTATGGTCGTGTACACATGTGGGTTTCTGTCGGTCAAGGAGAGTATAAGTTTTTTAGAAAATAAAATAGTGGGGCAGGCTTTGATATGGGTGCTTTGTCTGATGTTGATGATTATAGTCTATTGATATGCTTTGTTCATTAATTTTTTTCTAACTGACAAATATGCCTTGACCATTGACTTGTTAATAATGCACATGTAGCATAGGTTCAGGGGGAGCATTAGCCTTCACTCGCATTTGGCATTGTTGGCATTATGGTTGCTGAGTCTAGCTATGGCTTCAGATATTTATACCTTTTGTTGCCTAAGTCATGTAAAATTCTAGGGTGTGATATGTCTTCTCATACATTTGAATGAGTCCTATTGTACGAATGATGTAATTTGTATCCCCACTTTGCATGGGATGGATGATGTAATTAAATTTCTGTCATGTATTAACAATTGGCATATCCCCACTTGGTTGGGTGGATGAGTCAAATTTGGTATATCCCCACTTGGTTGGGTGGATGAGTCAAATTTGGTATATCCCCACTTGGTTGGGATATGGATGTATGTATGAATCATTGGTGATAGGAAGGTCATACTCGCATAGTTGAGTTATAGAGTCATGTTATTCTTTTGGAGAATATTTTTGCAGACTCTAGTTGTGCTCAGGGGGAGCATGGATGGTTTTGGTGCATCTCAGCATGTACAAAGGGGAGCTCAATCAAACAATTCAGCATGTACTCAAGGGGAGCATGAACAACATAGGGGAGAGAATATCTTGGTCCACCCTTTTCCCTTGATGTTAAAGGGGGAGAGTCTCTTGGTGTTGTTGTTGCCATCAAGTACAAAGGGGGAGATTGTTGGCATTATGATACAAGTGTTGTCCTTGATGGCAACTCACTCAGATGAAAGTTCACAGTGCACCAGGTCAACAACAAAGGATTACAGATCAGACTCCAAAGAATGCAGAAAAAGAAGTATACGCTGGTTCACTTTGTCCAAGGTGTGTATACACGCAGTTTAACAAAACAAAAGTAGCGTATAACATATACGCACACTTTCAGAGGAGGAAAAACGTGTACATGTTGGAAAACCAAGTTTTTGGTCCAAGGTATTTGATCCAAGGTATTTTGGTCCAAGGTAATTGGTCTGAGGCATTTTGTCCAAGGTATTAACCCTAGGTATTGGGTCCAAGGTATTGACCCTAGGTATTGGGTCCAAGGTATTGAGAAAGGCCTAAGAGTATATAAGAAGGAGAATATCACTAGGCAAATATGTGCAAGCATATGAGATTCTATGGAATACTTCTATCTGAAGTATATATTATGTTGCAAGGTTATGTTTGGGACCGGATCTGAAATATTCATGTGCACCTTGAGTTCAACATTGGATAAGGAATCATGAGACTTGAAATGACTTATTCTTGAATGATATGATATTGGTTGAGACCAAATTTGATGTTTTGCACCTGTTCTATTTGTTATCAATCATGATCTGGGTTGTCTAAAGTCTGGAATTGCAACAAAATTTTGAGTCAAAATTTACAGATTTGTATGCAGGTTCATCTCGGCCAAAGGGCGTGTACACGTAGGTTCGACTCTTTCAAGTAGAGAATACAAAAAGAAATGCTTCTTTTCATATTTGACTGATCTATTTGATCACATTTTGTTGTTTTATTCATGTTTGTCAATGAAGTCTTCTTAGATCTGAACATAGAATTGTTGTATAAGGAAATTGAGTTTAATTGATTGATTGATTAAGAAGGAAGGGTGATCCTTGTTGCTATCTATTTTGAACTCTATAATATGATAGTAGATCTTTAGAATGTCAATTATTGGTACAGTCTGTGGTTCAGAAGTTTATGGTTCATTATCTTTAGAGATATATGCAGGTTGGGTTAAAGGAAGTAGCATATACATGCAGGCTGGGTTCAACCAAGTAGCATATACACTCTAATGCATGATTTTTGAGGTTACAGTTGTTTCTGGATGATGATGCAAGGTTCTTGGATCAGCACAATGTTCTGATTGTTCAGATTAACTAAATATTGGTTCATTCAATTTAATTTTTAAAGCTTTGATGGGTCCAGTATGAAAATTCGATGAAACGAGGCCTTCATGTGTATTTTTGTGTACTAGGAGCATCCAGTCTGAAAATTTATGAAACATGGTCCTTGGTGGAAGAGTGAAGTTTTCTATAGTCTCGAACCTACATATTAGTAAACATATTGGCTAATACAAGAACTAGGGGGTTGTAGCTCCCTTCTAGTAGAAGCTAGAAAACAAGAGAAGGTTGTAACCTTCCATAGGTAGAAGCCTACGTACTGGTATGAGTCTGCACTAGTACACGATTGTAAACATATTTTCTTATTATAAAAAGAAGACAGAGATGCCAACAGCAAGCGATTTTTACCCACATTGGGTTTCCACCTTAAATCTTGGTGTTCATGTGTGTTTCTTATGTGTGATGCTTTATTATGCTTTTACTGCACTTTCTAATAAATCTTTGATATATTGGTTTAAGCTCAACACATGATAAACTATCTAAATCACAAGTTCTTTGCATATACGCTGGTTTCTTTAAGCACGATTGTGTGTACACGCTAGTTCACTTCACTGAAGTAGCTTATATAAAATTTTTTGGGAAATAAAATTATTGTTCGGATAATACTGATTCACCCCCCCTCTCGGTATTATTTACAACAGACGAATGGATTGAGAAACATGATTGATGAGGCTCATACTGATAACATATATAATTATTAGGTGTCAGGATGGAGAACTATGAAATGGAAACATTCACAATAGGCTCAAAGGTTTAAATAATAAAGGATAAGTAATTTTCTACCTTTTGGCAAGATCATAGACTATGTAAACTAATGAGAAAACATCGAGACTAGGGTGTAGGAAGAAACATCGTTAGAAATTCTATAATGAGACCCTTAGAAGGATTACAGATAAATTGAAAAAAGGAGTTGGAATCAATGAATAGAAGGTATAGGTGACTGATTTGCACTCACTATTTCATGATTGGATTAATGATATATTGATTCCTTTCGTCGGTAAATTTATCAATTAATTTCCATGGGAAATGGGAGAAGTTATTACTAAAGAAAACAAATCATATAAAAATTTCTATGGATGATAATGGTATTAGTGGTTCAAATGTTTCAGTTCAAAATTAATGATATCCTCCACAACCAAAAAGTGAGAGGGAACAATCTCTAGCCCAAATTGAATAAGGGTGAATCTATGATAAAAGAGATCAAGTGACATTGAGATGGGAAATTGATGAGATAAGAAAATATTTTTTGAGTAAACAATGAAAAAGACAAATTGATGGATAAATCACCAACCACCCTATGGAAAAATGGATTAAGCATGATATAAGACTTAAATAAGGTTGACTTAGTATATGTGTTCCATTTTGATCAGAAAAATATGTATAGTGATTATGGAATTTTAATTTTATATTGATGATTTAAAGAATGTTTATGCAACTGGTAATATGTTAATAATGAATTTCACTAAAATTTCCTTGTGAAAGAAGAATATCTCACGAGAGATTAAGTTTAAAGATGATGAGACTCATTTGAAATTTAACGATGTGCTTCGATGAATATACCTATGGGGTAAATGGTTAGCTTCCTATTTAAACGAAGTGGAAATGATTATCGAAAAGTAAAGAGTGTCTTGATGAAAACATGACACTAATAGTATGGGTGATGTAACTTAGATAGTAGAGGGATGTTGAGTAATCTCATTTTATAATTGGTATTCATTGTTTAAATAAGAAAATGAAATTGATTCAAGATAAGAATACTTATAATGTAATATTGTTCTATACTTGTTATGTATTGAAGTGATTATCATATTTATGATGTTATGGTATGAGGCTATATTGACACGTGGTTAGTTATTATGTGGTGATATGTATTTGATGTTGAATGTTGATGTTAAAACTTAGGAGGATATTATGATGTGAAGCATGTGGTAGATGTATGTAGATTTATGACATGAAGTATTTTGTGATAATAATGATGTTATTTTCTCATGATGACATGCAATAATTCGCATGTGGACTATTTATATGATACTATGATGTTATAGATAATGAATTAGATGTATGTTGAGATGTGTCGATTGATAGGAAATCCACAAATGGGTCAAGAGGGCCAGTTTGTTTGATGATCTCGTGGGAGCCCATATCTGTGAGGGAGAGTATGTAAGACCATATGGGCTGGGGACAAACTCCATCAACATTGCATATGTCAGTGGTTCCTTTGTCTTATATAGCTCTTGATGGATAGATCTTGAGGGGTTATGAGACCATTTTAAGGAGGCCAAGTGACTGATATTTGATTGGGATGATGAAGTCTAGTGGAGGTGTAAGTTCTTCGATGCCTGGAGCTATGCACCTTAGTGAGTGTGGAGGGAGTGGGCCAGCCTTGCGAGATGTCCAGAGTCATTAAGTACTAGGACCAGATGCCTGCCTTGGGAGCATATGAGGTCTAATACTTGATGTGAGCCTTGGGGTTAGCCATAGGCTAGGGTATAGAACGATGAGTCTTATGCCTAGTTCCAAAAGTGGAAAAAATAATAGATATTTGTTGGGATTTCCTAGGTGTTGTGGTAACTTTCAAAGCCTGCTGTTTATACTAGTTAAAAAGATAATGTAGGGAAAACGTGAAGTAATAAATAACTAAATAAATAAAATGTTAAATGATTCAGCTTAACTTCGGTATGAAGTTCCTTAAAAAGGGGGAGTATGTAATGTCCCCTAATAATAATAATAAATATAATAATAATATAATAACAATAAAGTAAATAAATGATAAACAATAAAGAAAAATAATAATGGTAAATAAATAAAATAAATAAATAAAGATAATAAAGTAAATAAATAAAATAATGAAGAAAATATAAATAATAATAAATAAATAAAATAGTAAATAATAATACTGGAGTTCTATAATATATATATAAAGTAATTATAAAAGTAGTAAAAATAAGTAAAGCTAACAAAAGTAAGATAATAATAAAAAAGAGTTAAATTAAGAGAAAAAAAAAATAGAAAATAAGTAAAGTTTATAAAAAGTAAAAAAAAATAAACAATAAGAAAGAATTAAACTAAGAGAAATATTAAATTAAGTAAAATTTAAAATAAAAGTTGCATGTTGATACATGTAATGTGCGCATCTGGACCCCTTTCCATTGTTTCGTCTATTTAATGGATGATGAGGAAGATGAAATTCATTATTCGTTTATCCATTCTCTTGGGAGAAAAATATTGTGATACGAAGGATTCCCTACCAATAGTCCGTTGATTGAGGGCTCGGGGTGGCCAACTGTAGAAATATTATGTGCAGACGAGCCTACGGTTGGGTGGAGAATCGTCCCCAAAAGTTTGTTGCGGTTAAGAGAATTCAAAGAGCATTCAACTCCAAAATAATAAGTAAGGAATATCATCAGTACAGGTAAGTCATCTCTACTCGTGGGTTTTAAGAAATTCTATGTTAAATAGTTGAATAATGGTGTGTTGATTATTAACAATATAAATTGATTTAATTTTTTGTGTATTTTAAATCCTGATTGTTACATATTATAGGAAATTTACCAATTTAAAACTTTCTTTCACTTGTTCAAGAATGCTAGGATACCATTAAATACTTCAACAATTAATTTAAATAAACATGACAGGAAGCATTATTATCAATCAATGGAACATACAAGGAACAAATAAATTCTTCAAAAAATTCTGTTTAATTTCTTCACAAGGAAAGCTACAACTTTGTATTAGAATTCTCTGTCTACAATGAGAAGGAAGCTACAACCCCAACTATTTACCAACACCCACTGGAAGGAGCACCCACCCTTGATTTGCAAGCTATAACTTTATTTATAGTTGTTGATTAATCTTTCATCCATTTTCATAGTAGAAACAATGAATACATTCTCTGCCTTCAAAATAAAATAGTTTCCTCCTTTATCACAAAAACCTTCAACTCTCTCTGATTACTGAGAACACCAATATCTTCATTTCACACACAATTCTCCATAAAAACTCTCGTATTCAACCTGCCTGCTCAAGCATGCTTATAAATAATTTTGGCTTTATATTTTTGGCCTCTCAGCTTTTCTTGTATTACTGCATGAATCCTTATTTTTTGCCTTTATCCTTTTCATTTTCAGTTTTCTAATTCTACTATTTAATTCTTCTTTTTCTCCTTACCTGTTACTTCAATAAATTATGAGTTAAACTATTGTTTACCTCAATTCTAGCGAGTTATAGGTTTTATCTAAGTTTTTTATTTTTATTTTTGGTGAACCTCCAAATTTGTTACAGGTACCAATTATTCCTCTTAAATGCTGCCAACATGTTCATGCAATTAGCATTTTGTTGTTATGTTTGGCTTAGCTGCCAAGTATTGCCACTACACTGTCACTTACCAAAGTTTTTGACTCATCCATCTGCTAGACCACAAGCTTTATATTACAAGTGTTGCCAAAATTTATTAGTTGACTCGTTCATGTTGAAGCCCAAAGTCTTCTTAACATAGGATCAAAGCCTTTTTAATATGTTATTGCTATATTTTGTTGCCAATTAAATTTCTGCGGCCCCTTCTTTTTTTATTTTATTAAAAAAATGATGCCAGTTCCACTGATTTTGGCTTTTAACACCATTTTTGCTAGTGCTTAGCTAATTTCCACACATAAAACCAAGTTTCATGACCATTGGCTAAGCCTTTAGGCACTAAGCCTCTCTAGGCCCTCCGTGGGCTTGGTTCCCTTTAATAATCACTATGCACCCCAGATCTTTCTTCCTGCACAAAACCTTGTGGTAGTGCTTAGGCCTAGAGCTCTCTCTACCTCGATGCTTTAAACTTATGCCCTTTTATAATTCTTTCGTGTCTTCCGTACCAGATGACATGTCCTGTAGGGTTCTCCTGGCCTCATTCTCATTTCTTGTTGCTCTGCCATGTAATTGTCATCATGTCCTAGCACCTGCTGAATAATGCTTTTGCTTTGTGTATCAGTAACAGACCGTCAGGCTCAAAATAATGGTATGAGTTGTCTAGCAGGGTTCTCCAGCTACTACCGCAAGCCAATAACATCGCAACCGAGCTACGCCAGCCGCCATGTTTTCTTGATGCCTATATTTTGGCACATTCCTTATCGCGTTCCTCTTAAGTCTTCCAAGTTACGACCACTGGGATGAAATCACACTAACGTCACTTGTACCATGTGTCGATCATTGGTTTGTCCACTTGTAACTCAAAAATGGGTCATTCAGGTGCTTGAAATGCCAAATTTTCCTGCCACATGTCCACCTCCTATTGGATGTATGCTAACATCATCACCCTATGTCATCGAGGAAAATCAATATTTTGCCTTCTGTCCTCTATCAGATAACAGAGGGAAAAGGGACTTGAGCCCTGAGTTTTTTGCCAATTTCGTATATAAAATTTTTTAAAGCGTCACAACCATTTTCCTTTACACTTCTCAATCCTTTCCCTAGGCTAACACTCCTCTGCACTACCACTTTATTATCCCTCTAGCATGCACCTCTGACCTAGCCCTCAGTGGGTTGAGTTGTTAGAGTGGGGACCTCCCGCTCATCGCTCTTTGGTCTGCACTTTGACTTTGTGTCCCCATACCTTTACTGCTAGCTCATTCCCTTTGCATACACAAAACAAACTTGGGGATGCATCTGTTGGGCTGCCTCCACTGCAATGACATCATCTCACTCATTTTTTTGAGCGATTATATCAATTCCATTGAGGTACATCCACCAGGATCCCCCCATCAGTCTAGGTTGTAATGTGTGCTTTGCCTATGGATAATGAGAAGTCCCTTCACTGCTGCACTGTCATACGAAGTTAGTATGGTCCTTATTTTAGACTACTCCACTAACTTTGCCACTGGTTTGGTTTCTTAACTAAACTTGGTTGTGTACCTAAGGCATCTCTAACCTATTTTATCTCTCCTAAACTTTGACTTGGGTCAAAAACTTTAAATAGCTATATCTTTTGATTCAGGAGGCCAGTTTCAGACTTCAACATATCACTGGAAATATTTTTGAGATCTCTTCCCCTCTGGGTGGGTTTCACCTATATTCGAGGTGATCTATTACTATAGAACTAGCTCCAATGTATTAGAACCATTACCTCTACCATGTTGATCCTCAAGCTTCTTCTTATGCTTGGAACTTGATCTCCTAAGTCATCTCTTTAATACTAGTGCCATTTGTTTCCATCTCCTGATACCCTATTTCCATCAATCACAATAGTTCCAACAACTAATGTTTTCTTGCAACAAGTTGAGCACTCATCATTAAGAAAAGAATTCCAAAAACATTTTCTTTTATTAGCTTGCACACTATCGATGATCTCAATTTTAGATTCGGGGAATCTACTCGATTAAGGCCTCAATTAGACCCTTTTTCATTGAAATTGGTGGTTCTAACTGGTTGAAATGGGTTTCCATTTACCCATTCAAAATAAGTATTGGTGAGGTGAAATGGGTTATAGAACAATTATAAAACTGATATGCGAAAACTTAATTATGTAAAACTAATATATAAATGATCTATAGTAACCAAGTATACAAATGACATGTCCAAAAATGATAACGTTGGTTCATACTAATAAATATTACTATAAAACAACATTAGAACAATGATTTAAGTGATTGTTTTGATTAAATAGTTAATCAAAACAATATTAAGCTCTCAAAATATGATAAATAAAAATAATTTTTCTTTATAATTAAAATAATTAATCCAGATATATCAAAATTAATAAATGGCGGAAGTAATATAAAAGCATACAAGAACAATATTAAAATATTTATAACAATTTTTTTAAAGAAAGGATGCAGACAAACAAGATAAAAGTACCATGTTCGGTATCAATCTATTCATCTCAAGAATTGTATTGGTTTGAATATATTTATTAAAAAGAGAAAGTCAAGTATAATAGTGGAACAAGAGCTTCACGTTCATTTAAAAAATCAAGAACCCCTTTCTAAAAACATGAAAGGGTTATTTAGAAGAATTTTTGCGAAACAAGATATAAAGTAGATCTTCGAGAAAAGCTTATTAAATTTAACAAAATATGCATAGAAATAAATTTCTTATAACTAAATTGGGGCCATTAAACTTGACCAGTGGAGCCTTGCCAATTCTTATGGATTTTGAGTAGTAGTGCCACTTCTAGATGAATTTGGGGCTTCATTAGCATTTGACAACTAAAGATAGCTACATTGAGTTGTCAAATAATTTGAGTGGTGTTGTTTGTTAGCACTTTTAACAGAAACCAATGACTACGAGGATTTACCAAATATCATTAGTTGGAATAATTTGAGTGGTGTTGTTGTTAGCACTTTTAACAGAAACCAATGACTGCGAGGAATTACCAAATATCTTTAGTTGTTATCTAGATTTACCTTTTTCAATTTGTCGATCTCCTTGGTAACATCATTCCCTTTCTCATTCCATTGCCTTTGTAGTTTCTGCATATCTAGAAAGGAATCTTTAGGGTGTTTTGAAATTAGATGGGCCTCAAGTAGTGAGTCATTCACCACCTCTTCTATGGGGTTGGAAATATCCTGGACATTATTGAGAGACTTTTTATTTGCATGAATTATTGCTTTTAAGATTTTAAGAACAATCTTTATCTATCTCTCATCAATCTTTGCCACATTTGACTTTCTACCCTCTTCACAATTCTTCAATTTTAAAAGTTCGTTGAGGTCTTTCTTTAATTCATCATAAAAAGTACTTATTTCCACTAACTCATGAGTTAAAGTATCACCAAATTTTCATTAAGTTTTCAATAAACCGAGCTCTTAAAAAAATTAATCCTTTATACTTTCTAAGTTGTCTATTAAGCTCACAACCTTCATGTTTGAACTTATCTAATTGATGTGAGATTGATTATAGTTGTTTTACTTGCCTCCGAGATTCATTAAGCTAACTTTCCTTTGAATTTATTTCTTCTGCATGATGAATTTTCAATGTTCCCAACTAATTTTTCTACTCTGTATTGGTATTATATTTTCAGTTTAATTTTTTTTTCCATTGGACCTTGAACTCCTCTTTTTCCTTTTCAAAAGCCTGTTGCATATTAGCAATCCTTTCATCATTTTCTTTGGCTTGACCTTGTACCTAAAATTCTTTCTCAATTATAGAAGAAGTATAGGAACCTATAAACTGACTCAATTGTTGTAATTCATTAGTGGAATTAATAGATGATCCCTTCCAAAAAACTTCAATGGGTGTGATTTGAGAAGTTTTTCAATAAACTAGGGCCTTGAGAAACCTCAAATTTCTTGTTCTTTCTTCCTCTTCTAACAACTACTTTGTGCTTCGGGCTATAGGAAATAACCAGAGGAGGGATTTATTCAATGTTAAGGAATAATTCGAAAGAGGGATGTACTCGAATAACTTCGATATCTACAGATATTCTTTCAGTTTTTTCTTTATCATTAGGAGTCCTCTGGATCGTAGTAGGAACAGTGTGAGTTGTAGTCTTTTAAGAGACTGCTACTATTATGTCTACATCTTCTTGTTCATCTGCATTTTGATTTTCCTTTCGAGTTTGATAAAACTCATTCCATAATTTATCCATCTTAGGATTCACTATAGAAGTTATATTTTTAGGATATGTTGAACTTGATGTACATGTTTGTTGATGCTTAAATGAAATTTATTGTTGTGCTGATTTTGATGTGGTCAGTTGGGTGGATGTCATTATATTACTGACACAGATAGATTCTACTATAGGAAGTGCTAATGCATTAATAGGCAATGTTTCTAGTTTAGAAATTTTAAAAGAAAAGAATTATTCACACTCTTCAGCGGATAATGTTTCGACCACCTTTTGTAGAATTTATTTATAAAAGGTGGACTCAACAAAAATATCATGAAATTTGTTCTCCTCATGAACATGTTTTCTTATAGCAACGTTGGAAGCTAGTTGGTTTTCTTCTTTTTTAGGATCAGATGGCCAAAAGGGTATAGTAGCCAATTTGAGATTGTGTATGGGTGGTAATTCCTTCTCTGAATGTTGGTAATTTATCAAAGAAAATATGTCAAATGGTAATGGGAATTGAGGCCAGAAACTCTTACTATTATCCTTTAAAGCTTTGGTGATACCTTGGCTGGCCAATTCATAGGCCACCTCTTGGAAAAGTAATTTATTAGGAATGTAAAGGGGCGGGACATGTGGTGGAGCATAGCTATGCAAAAACCAAATATAGATGAACAATTATTCTGTAAACCAAGCTCCAACCTTCCTCACATTTTCCATAGCCTCTAAGGACTCTTGGGCTTTTTTATTTCAAACACTAACTCATAAATAGGAATCATTACCTTATGGAAGATTCGGTAAAATTATTCAAAGTAGTTGCTTTCCCATAGGCAATTATAATATAAATGAATGCGAAAATGATTGGAAACATTCCATTTCCATCCCATGGAATTGAAATCCAACATAAAACATAGGCAATCCATGATGTAGGCAAACATATAGAAAGGGGTAATTTTATTCTTAGAGACAATGAGATATTTGTGGATGCAAAGAATATGTTTGATCAAATTATCAGACAAGATAGTAGTCCAATAAAAAATGTAACCCTCAAAAGACATCTTTAATAAGGGGAATCCAATAATCTCGGAATTTTGAGACATTTGGTAGTACATAGAGCATACACAACATAGCAATGGCTTAACATAAAGGAGTTGCAAGTGAAGCAGTTGAGTACTTACCATAAACTTCAATTTTATGTTGGTTATGGTCCCGTCTCGAGTCTTTGATTAAAGTCGTTGGTACTTTGTGATTTTTGGTAAATTTATCCGCATATTGTTTGTTAAAATGACACCGACACTCTGATAGCTGATACATAGCATGGAGGTATGCTACTACAAACGAACCAATTATTGTGCCCTTTTTGGTGTGAAACTTCCTTTATGTAACAAAAATATCTTGGCGCGGTAGGAATTCTGTGAAGAATGAATTTACTGCACCTTGTATAATAGCCTTGTCAGTGGGAATATGATCATCTGTTGTTGTCATTCTTTCCATGGCTTGTGCCCGTTCATCCTAAAAAATCTTATATATGTTTTCCCATGACGAATTTCCCAAATCCATAGTGAAAACCATATCGAAGTATAGACCTACCTCAAGGGATTTCGCGTATATTTGTTCTCTGAATGGGCTACGTGGCTTGGGCAGAGGATGATTCTTCTTTGGTCTTTCCTTCTTGATCTCTTTATTGGTATAATTGCTCAAATTTTTATGTAGCAGTAGAACAAAGATTTTAGCGTAGTGAAATAATTTAACACGAATATAACGCATAATAAGTGAAAAATAATGGTAAACACGAAGTCAATAGTAAAATCTGATTTTTATTGATCGCAATAGATTGAACCTTTAATTATAAAATCAATCAGATTGGAAAGGCAACAATGGGAAGCCATGTGAGAAGGTCATGTCAAGTAGCAACGTCAAGTCCCAAATCCCCGAATCCTGTTATTTCTTAAAAAATCGATTTCCGTAATATATCCATGGTTTCAAACTCTTAAATCCATAAACCATTTTAATAATAAGCTATTCCTCGAAAAGGTTAAAGTGGGTCCCATATTCCCAAATATTGGAAGTTCTTTAAAATTGAAATCATAAATTATCTCCAGGAATTGGAGATTCTGGGTTATGTAGGGAGCTGGGCAAACAATATTGAGAGAAATTTAAGTAGAGGATAGAGAAGCATGCCCGTCTTTTGATAATCCTAGATCCCATACATGTTCGAAATATTAATAATTGTACAGTTACAAGATCCTGAGATTCTGATATTTTGAGATTCCTATGAACCTAAGTGTTTTCAAAGTTTTTCAAAGGTTTATGTATTCCTAGTTCTATAACCCTTTTATTCATCAAACAACCAACGTTAACAAATTTAATAGATAATCTCATTACTAAGAGAATATTAATAACTTAAAGAAAATTTAAAGGGCCCTATTATTTTTATTAAAAATAAAAACTAATGGGGGTTGTTGTATACTACAATAATTGACGATGTAGTGGGCGAAACAATTATCTCTTGAGAGAAGGCGTGAAATTTTAAACATAAAATAAAAAAATTAAATGATATTATGATACTACAATTTGAATTTCTTGATAAATTTCCCCAATACATAAAAAAAAATAATTATCATCATTCATGAAGTTATAATAATTTTCCCCATTACTTGTCAGTGTTTTGATCGCAGAATATGGAATTGATTACATAAAATATTTGGCATCAATTCAGTCATGAGAAAACAAAATAGTTAACAAAGTTTAAAGTTCTAAGATAAAATTAAATACAATAGGTAGAGCCATTACTGCTAGTAGGCGTCCATAGCCTCAACATGGTTACCTTTTAACCTTGGAAATGCCATTATCCCACCCATAAGAAATAATTATTTGGAGTAACTTTGAACACTTTTATTAGATTCTTTAAGCTCAATTGAAAGCCATTGTCTTGGCTTGATAACCAAATATTAATAATTCCATTCACTAGTACCAACAGGAGTGAAAAAGTTGGCTTGTGATGAGACATCTTGTATTTTAGTCATATGGATACAAGACATTACCTCGGCTTGGTGACCAGATGTGGTAATGTCACTACTATTAGAAGGTCCTATGATCATAATAGGTCAGCTCTTGACGAGACCTCCTATCTTTAAATTTAATTTATATTTTTGAATTACACTCTTAAAAAATTCATACTATTGTATGGGGAGGCAGATCTACTCCTTAAAAGATGGGATGGTGAAAAACTTTATGTATTTCCAACTCATGCCTAACTAAGTTTGTACCTCAGGGCTGATATATTTAAGACCATTGTTAATAAGCATGGTTTGTTATTTATAGACTTGAGGTTTGTGGTAGTTCAAAGAATAATGATAGAAGAAACCAAGATAACGAGGGGTTCTATTGTATAGGAAATAATATGAATAAAAGTATATAAACGTCAATACACAAATAGTTTATTTTATAGATAAAGTTTCATACAATAATGACGAACAACATATATTACAGTTATAAAACCAAGAGTATAACATTCAACTGCTAAACTATAGACATTGGATATCCATGTGATTATTTACATATTTACAAAAATCATGATGACTTCTTCATGAAAAATATTTTTTTAGAACTAGCCCATTTATGGGGAGGCAATCTCTCCTTCCTTGCAAATCTTGTGACATAAAGGTTGATAGGCCAATTTTTTCAATAATCTGAAATAGGCCAAGCCATAAATTTTGGAATTTAGTATGTTTTCCTTTTTCTTCATGAGACTTACCCTATTTTAGTACTAAATCTCCAACCTGAAAGGTTTTATTGGAAACTGAGCTATTATCAAGCCAACCCTTGACAATTATTTGGTGTTTAGTATAATTCTGGTTTTCTTTCTCCCTTTCTTCTTCTAACTTTAGTATTTTAGATTACCCTGATTGTAAAGATGAACGCGGTTGTTCTTCAATTGCTTGAACTAAAGCTAGAGAAGGTAGTGTTATATTAGAGGGAAGAATTTCTTCTTTCCCATAAACTAAGATATTGGAGGAAGATCCTAATGATGATTTGTAAGTAATTATGTCAACCCAAATAGAATAAACCAGAGCCTTGTGTTAGTTTATTTGAATATCATATATGGTTCGTTTAATGATTGTTAAGAGATTCTTATTTGTTGAATCTGCTAACCCATTTCCCTGGGTATAGTAGTTGGAAGAATACTTAATCTTGAAGCCTCTTTGACAATTAATGAAAATCCACTCAGAAAATTACCAAAAAAATAAGATGCATTGTCAAAAATCAATGTGCTCAGGAGACCAAACCTGGTAATGATATGTTATTTGATAAAATATATTACTTGATCAAAATTGATAACTTTTAATGGTATTCCCTCTAGCCATTTTGTGAAATAGTTGGTCACAATAAGGATATATCTACATTGGTTAGAAGATTCAAGAACAATCTCACCTACAAAATCCAACCCCCATTGCTCAAATGGTTGTTCAATGTTGATTAGTTGTAATGGTAAGGAAACTTTCCTCTCTCTGCCTAAAGCTATTTCGCAAGTTTTTCACCTTCTAACATAAGCATGTGAATCTTTAAATAATGTAGGCCAATAATATCGAGAATGAAGGATCTTATGAGAATTTGTGTCTCCTCCAAAATGTCCTCTAGATGGACCATCATGCATTTCCTGCAAAAAAAAAAAATTATCTTCAGTCTTTAAAAGGCATCTAGGCATAATCGAGTCATAATTTCTTCTAAATAAAACATCATTCAATAGTTGATATTGATTTTCCTTTAATCTTAAAGCTCTTTTCTTCTTTGGATCTAATGCAAGAGGTGCATATCCATTAGTTAGACAGAACATAAGATCAACATGTTGTGATTCTGAATCAAATGTAAATCTTGTAATTCATTAGGTCCACCTAAAAGTTTTTGCGATGAAGAATCATTAGAGCTAGTAGTTAGTTTACACAAACCTTGACTATAAACAATCTTAGTAGGTTTAATCTCCAAGTCATATTATTTTAATGATCTGACCTAATTCACTCTCTTCCGACCAAGTTGTTTCTATATTAGCAAATTTCTAACTGTTGTGAATTTTATAATCACTTTGGTATGTGACTTAAGAAAAAAATGGTCTAAAAATTTTAATAT
This sequence comes from Pinus taeda, assembly GCA_000404065.3. Classification (NCBI taxonomy): domain Eukaryota; kingdom Viridiplantae; phylum Streptophyta; class Pinopsida; order Pinales; family Pinaceae; genus Pinus; species Pinus taeda. The sequence continues at coordinate 219,545 of APFE030207170.1, read as the reverse complement.
ATTTGAAGAAAGTGAAGGCATGCTTCTCAAATTGTGAATAATTTGATTCAGACCCTTGAAGTGTCAAGCTATCAAATGCAATGGGAACTTCTACTCCTTCCTCATTCTTTATGTTAGGACAACTGTAAAATAATGGTCAGAAGAAAAAGTATACAAAATGAATTCTTTGGAATATTTCGGTGAAAACAAGGAATGATCTCGAACTATTGCTTGATTTATGGTTTCAATAGATTTTCTTTCTATTGTCCGCCATTTGTAGATAGAATTTTTCCTAATCGTAGTTTGCAATGGCATAACAATTTGGGAAAAGTTAGCAACAAAACGTTTTAAAAAGTTAATTTGTCCAAGGAATGATTGCATGGAAGTTTTACTATGGGGTAGTGAAATTTCATATATGTCTTTGATCCTTTCAGGATCAATGGTAATACCTTCCTTAGAAATAATAGATCCCAATAATTTACACTCAGTTAAAGAAAATAAATACTTTTTAGGGTTCAAAGAGATGCCATATTTTCTACATCTGTAAAAAATATGCTTAAGGCCATGTAAGTGAGTATCTGGTTTCTTAGAATAAATAGTTATATCGTCGAGATAGATTACCAAAAATTTGTTGATCTATATTGTCATTGATGTCAATGTGGCAATATTCCAGGATACTAAATGATGATATGAAGCCAAGGAGAAGTAGAGCATATTTTTGAAGAAACAGGAGCAAAGCCATCAGGGAAGCCATTGGAAAGACATTGGAAGCCATTGGAAGGCAAGAACAGGAGAAGTCAAAGAAGAGTTCATCGGAAGCCATCATGAAGCCAAAGCGTAAGAGGAAGAGGTCATTGGAAGCCATGAGAAGTAAAGAGGAACACATTGGTGGAGGTGCATAAACAATGTTGACGGAGGAGTTAACAATGATATCGAAGAAACAATGGAGGAGCATAAATAGAGTTATTGGAGGTCACAGGAAGATAAGCCACAGGAGCAACAACTATCAGAAGAGTGGGAGAGTGAAGAGAGGTCACAGGAGAAACATCTATAGGAAGAGCACGGTAGGAAAGACGGACTTCCTTGATCATGGCTGAAGTCCCTCACTCAATCATAGTCGTCGATCTCATAGTCAACCCTTAGATCATGGTCAACTACGGGGGTTAAGGCCATTGTTAATCCATGTGCCAGTCGAAGTCCCACAAATTGTCAATTGCAATGATATGTGGACCTGACTGCTCCAATAGAACACACTCTATTGTCATATTGCATCTGCCATACTAGAACTGCCACATTAGAATTTATGTAATGCAAAGGAATGTCATATTGAAAATCAGCGATTTTGAGATATATACAGACCCATGGGACCATTACAGTACGCTGTAATACAACATTGCATCTTCCACATCGCAAGCCTCTTTAAAGCCTTGCCACATTGAAATCCACTGATTGTGATATGTACTGCGGAGCTGATCATTTTATGGTAACAACTCTATTGAAATATCGTATTGAGTGCATTGCAATATTTGAAGCCTTATCATGTTGAAACCCCAATTGTGATAGTATGTGGACCTGCTGCACCATTATAATATGTCCTAAAGAAATATCACATCCATTGCATATCGCAAGTCTTAAAGAGATGTAATGATGGAAAACCGTTGATTGCGATAAGGTTGTGGACCGACTGGTTTATTAACTACCTCTTAAGTTTGTATTCCATTCACTCTATCAGTAGTAGTGGAATCACTATGTTATGTACAAACCTCTGAAAATTGCAATTACAATTAAGGTGATGATGCAGCTGGTGGGACCACCCATTATATGGTTTTAACTATGTTGATATGTGAATATCGATGATGTTGATACAGGAGGATAGAGAACACTTGTAAAACCTTAGATTTTCATGAAAGTTGTGATTCTGGGATTAAAGGAATGACGTGGCATGTGGGATCTCCAATATGGGTATAACCTCTCTTGTGATGCAATTTCCGTGAATAATAAAGTCTGTGGATGAAAGGGCCTCTCTAATATGATTTTAATATGCAACATCATAAGTGGCCTCTCTTCCAAATGAGCATGTCTTTTGAGTATTAGTGGACTCGAAGAGACAGAGGAATCTGAAGATTGAGAAGTCGAAGGTCGAGAGGCTAAAAGGTCGAGCGAGCACAAAGGAAGTTGAAGATCAAGTGAGCGAAAAAGGAAGCCAAAAGCCAAGCATATCAGGCATCTATAACATAGGACAAGGAAAGTTCATAACTGGTGGATTGGAAGAAACAGAGAAAGCAGTAGGTCTAGCAAGATAGAAGGAAGATGAAGATCCAACAGAACAAAAGAAAAAAGCCAAAGGTCCAACAGGATAGAAGGAAGTCAAATGTCCAGCAGGACAAAAGGGAGCCAAAGGTCCAAAGAGAATGAAGGAAGCCGAAGGAAGAGCAACTATGTTATTGGATTAACCTTTGAAAGGCTCAGACTCGTGATGAATTAATCAAGTACATAACACAACCTGAAGAACAGTTTTGTGAAAGGAAATAAAGTTTCATTTGTCCTCGTTTGAAGGGAGCAGTAGACTGCACCACCATTGAGCTATTTGTGAGTTTGTTTCTTGGAAATAATATATCACAACAGTAAGAATCAGTCACTCCCGAAACAATTACCACAATAGTAAATAATAGAGGCTTGAAAACAAAGAATTGATTTTTTGCATACATTGAGGCTTAGCAAGGATATCTTGTTGGAAAGATTCAAAAAATCTTGGAAACATTATTGGAGATCATGGTGCCTATTTGAAATCATGATGAGGTAACTTTACAGACTCTGTTATGGCAATATGAAGAGTTGTGAAGACTCATTCATATGAAGATAGGCTATCATTGGTGTAGTAGTGAAGGTGCAGATAGATAGAATTCAGTGAAAAAGATGTTGGGAGTATAGAATTGCTATCAAATATATCTAGACAATATATAGGAGAGAGTCAGAGCCCTTGGGGTTAGTGCCTCAGATTTGGAAGGATTGGCATCCTTGGAGTTTGTGAACCTAAATCCAAGGTTGGTGCCATGACAAGATAGGGTTAGTGCCTCAGAATTGGATGGATTGTTGTCCTTGGAGTTGGTGCTCCTAAATCCAAGGTTGGTGTGTTAACAAGACAGGGCTGGTTCCCTAGAGGTTGAAGCCTCACAAAAAGTCCAAGTTGGTGCTTGGCACGTGGTCGGATCCCTGTATACATTGTACTTGATTTATTGTAAAGATTATATTAATAAGATAATTTATTCCTGTTGTTCATTTTGTGTTGTAAATATAAATGATTTAACGGGCAAAAATAACAATTGAAAAGGAATACTGATTCACCCCCCAGTATTTCCAACAAAATCCATGGCTCTCTAGATGTTAGCTCCTGCATTTATTAGACCAAAGGGAATCTCTTGATAAGGATAAGTACCCCATTTGATTCTAAAAAACGTTATAAAAATACATTAACTCTAATCCTGTTACTAATTGCAGAGTTTGTTCCATAGGAGGTAGTGGGAAATTGTCTTTCTCGGAGGCTTTATTCATATTTCTAAAATCTATGCAAATATTAATATCACCTATTTTTTTCTTACAGGCATCATATTAGAAAACCATTTTGAGTGTCTAACAAGGAAGATGATCTTGTCTTTAAGTAACTTGTTTAATTCGTTTTTGATAGAAGGTTGAATATTTGGATGTATTTCTCTAAGCTTATGTTGTACAAGCTTAAGATCAGGAAGCATAGGGAATGTTGAATTATGGATGTGTCATTTGTTTTCAAGTCCTCATAACTCCAAGAAAAAATATCCTTGTATCTTCTAAGAAAATGGATGAATCCAAGCCTTTCATCATGAGAAAGACCAAGACCAAGATTGACATTTTAAGGCTTATCTTCAATTCCAAAATCAATAACTTCAAATTTTAAAGTTGAGCATTGAATTTTATAGTTGATAGGATGTTTAAATTTGTACTTCAAATCATAGAGATCCTCTAACTTGACCACAAAATTTCACAATGCATTTTCTATTTTATCTTCCTCAAAAGACATGTTAAGTTCCTTTTCATGCAGGCCCTCATCTATGATTAGGTCATCATATATCGCTTCAGATGTGAGAAAACTCAATATCAACATCATCATTAAAAACTCTCCAATTGGTGATATTGGCTAGAATGGAAGGCCTAAAAATTAGTTCAATAGAAAAATGATTGAGACTAAAATCCTCAGGTGGAATTAATTTGGACACAACATTAGATAACAAGTTAGCACTAACATTTTGCAATCTAGGAATAGGCGAAATGTTAAAATATATAAAATGAGATGTTAAATCTTGAATTAAAGGTTTATAATGTTTGATATGATTTGAGACAGAATGAATATTATTTCTAACATGTTTAATAACTATATTAGAAGAACCATATACCTTTATTAATTTAACCTCTAAACTGATTTCCTTTTAAATTCCTTAAACAAGTGCCTTGTATTTTGCTACAATGTTGGTGCATTCAAAGTCTAATCCGTAAGTGAGCATGGCTTTCTCATTTTTAGGATTGATAAGAATACAACTAGCTCCTACACCATCATTGGATTTAGACCACTCAAAGTACAAGGTACATAATAAATTGTCTACATGAGTATTTACAAAATAATCACTAATTTTTATACAACGAGATGAATTTGTTTGAGAAAAAAATTGATTTGATAAGAAATAGATACAAGGGAATAAGGAGAAGCTTGGTCTAGAAAATTTCCAAAGAAAGAATTAGCAAAATAGTTACCCAAAATATTCTTTGTGAAAATAATAGGCTCATTATATCCTTCAAAATCAGTGACAATGTGTTTTAAGTGGTTTTCCCTGTCTATATTAATTTGATTTGATTTTCCATTATTTGGAAAGGAGTGGTGAGACCAATCGGTAGAAAAATACCTATTGAATTTTTATGACCAGTCTCTAATTAATATAAGACAATAAAATTCTAGTGTATTTGCAACCGAAATATCAATAAAATGGAAAACTTTAGAATTCGATGACAATCGAGTTAACACTTCATTCATTTCTCCTAATATTTTAACCTTTATTCTATCTAATTGAACACTCTAAGTGGATAAATTTTGAGGCTGTACATTTAATTTCAAGCACATTGAATATGGAATAATGTTGGAAGAAGCCCTAGAGTCAACTAGATAATTATGAATATTTTTATTGAAATTTTCCAAGGTTAAAAGGAAAGGGGGAGTGTGTGAATTTGATCTATCTCCTATCAAAATAACATACATATGTTGAATCAATTTTATCAGATGATGAAGAAGGAGGTTTTGTCTTGGATTTAATTTTTGAAGTTTTGGTAGATAGTAGATGGAAAAGGAGATGGGGGAATTGCATTTAAATCATTAAGAAATAACTTTTTTTTATTGTTTAAGTTTGCTAACTTCATAGAGTGAAATGTTTTCCTTGGTTTTGTTCATATCACATTGTGACAAGGATTGTCTCAATATGAAAATCAGCCATACTCAACCATTTCCAACCATCATTAACCATGGTCAATCATGGATAACAATGGTCAAATATGATAAACAATGCTCAAGTATGGTCAACCATTGTACAATGCCACATTGTGACAAAGATTGTCTCAATTTGAAAACTAAACATGGTCAACCATGGTCCAACATCACATTGTGACAAATATTTTCTCAATTTGAAAACTAAACATGGTTAACCATGGTCCAACATCACACTGTGAGAAAGATTTCCTCAATATGAAAATTAGTCATGGTCAATAACCATGGTCCAACGTCACATTGTGATAACCATGGTCAACCATGGTCCAACGTCACATTGTGACAATCATGGTCAACCATGGTCCAACGTAGCATTGTGACAACTATTGTCTCAATATGAAAATCAACCATGGTTCAACATTTGATTGTGACAATGATTATATTTATATGAAAATCAATCATGATCAACCATGGTCGAGCACAGACCAATGTTGCATTGTGATAAAGATTGTATCAATATGAAAATCAACCATGGTTAACCATGTTTATTTTAGGGTTTATAATATTTATCTTAGGGTTTATATACCATGGGTTTAATATTGTTTCTTTGGGTTTAATATTATTCCCTTAGGTTTATAATATCAACCATGATCAAGGATGCTCAATCATGGTCAACCATGGTCAACTATTTTTTATAAAATCAATCATGGTCAACCGTGGTCCAATGTCATATTGTGACAAATATTGTCTCAATATGAAAATCAACCATTGTCAACCATGTTTGTTTTAGGGTTTATGATATTTATATTAGGGCTTATATACCTTGGTTTTGTATTATTTCCTTGGGTTTAATATTATTCCTTTAGATTAAATATTATTCCCTTCGGTTTATAATCCCTTGGGTCTTTTAGTATTAATTCGTTGGGTTTATTATTATCTTGGGTTCATAATATCAATCATGGTCAACTATGGTCCAACATCGCATTGTGACAAAGATTGTCGCAATATGAAAATCAATCATGGTCAACCTTGGTCCAACGTCACATTATGACAAAGATTGCCTAAATATGAAAATCAATCATGGTCAACCATAGTCCAATGTCACATTGTGACAAGGATTGTCTCAATATGAACAATGGTCAATCATGTTTATTTTAGGTTTTATAATATTTATCTTAGGGTTTAATTTCCTTGTGTTTATAATATTGATCCATTGGGTTCAATAATATTCCCTTCGGTTTATAATTCCTTGGGGTTATATTATTAATCGGTTAGGTTTACTATTCCCTTTGGGTATATTCCTATGGTTTAATATTATTTCTAGGGTTTAATGGTATTTTCTTCAGCTTATAATCCCCACGGTTTTTAATATTAATCTAATCGGTTTTGTTAGCACTCTAGGAAGCTCTCCTAGGTTGTAGCTCGGAGATTCTTGGAAACATAGAAATATTCAATATCGTTCTTTGAACTATTGGAATGGATTGGGGTTTGGATCAAGTCAAATGACTATTTCAACTCTATTTTCAATCAAAACATGCGTGAACACCCTTAGCTTGACAAGGCTTTCAGCCACTAATGCTTAATAGTTTAAAGATTCAATGAATAGATGGAAAATCATGACTGTACCAGCAAATAGATACATAAGCACATATGAATGGCTAGATAAAGAAAGTAAATGAAGCTTACAAATATAATTTATGAATGCAGAGATAATATGACAGTTATCTGGTATTCAACAGAGAAGAAAACATGAATAACTCATTGAAGTGCAAGCTTAGAACAGAGGGAAAGATGGTGATTGAACATATAACAACAAACGAAGCTTGTATTAATGGAATGTAGATGAGACATTGAGAGGGGCAGAGTATCTACAGCTTTCAAAAGTTGAACCTCTATTACTTCAAACTTTTAGCCATTTATAGGATTTTTGATAATGCCCTCGAACCGTTTGAGGCTCTAGATGTCTTAATCTATCCCCTCTAGCTTCTAACTGCTTGATGCCATCATTCGACAGACATGAGCTAGAGGTATCTTTTTCTAACAACACAGTAACCAAATTTTGGTAATTTTTCCACGCTGTCAGGTAGCTCAATCGTGCCAACGATGCTCCATGATCACTTCTGTTGGTTCAGCTGCATCGTGTTGTGGCTTTTCCCCTCCCAGCCATCTGTCTCCCAACCTCTGTCTCTCGGCTTCTGTCTACTCGAATCCCTCTTCTAGAGTTAAATAATAATTGCATAATGCCTTAAGGGGAGGTGGCCACTTATTCTGCCATAGATGAGTGCATCGAGCCTTTGAAATCCCTGAAATGGCCCCTTTCTGTTAACACAGAGAAATTCATTTAAACTATGAAAATCCACCACAAACACTATTCATCCGGACTTCAAAGGTCCTTAAATATAGTCTACTCTCCTATCGGGTGTATCGTCAATCACTGTTGCAAGTTGCTTCGGCCTTGCTCCAAGACTTCCCTTTGTATTTTGGAAATACATTTAAAATATTGAAAATAACATAAAAATGGCTTCCTCTAGACTTGAAACAATATACATTTTCATTTCCAAACCTCTTCGGGTTCGGGTTTTATCTCATCGACATTTTCCCTTTGTATTTCGTTAAATGATGAAATATATGATATATATATATATATATATATATATATATATGCTATTTGGTGGATCTCAAATCCTTTAAAATAGTGTTTATATTCATATTAGGTCCGGTTAACTGCTCCTCTGTGAAGCTCCAATGCGATTAATAACAATCACATATCGTGATAACCCCGGGCCATTTAGTGAGCGCTCTATTGTGTTGGCAGATTGCGATTTTGACGATCAAGTCTGGACCATTGATCGCCAGATCTAATGACTGTTGTGCGTTCGTTTTTGAAGCCTCCACTGCTCTGATTTTCACTGTTTTCTCTATGTTTTTGTTTCCCGATAGTGTTTTTCTGCCTGTTTGAAGGTTCTCCTTATGTGACAGTTTTGATCTTTTGAATGATTTTATGAAGACTTCGAAGACTTAAAGAGTGTTTTGGATCTGTTTGGTTCACCCCTTAGGGCTAACACTGGATCCTTCTGGGGATGAAAGCCTCCCAGTGAGGTTTCAAGAACTACAGACTACTGTCTTTCCAGTAACAAATAAACAAACATATCTCCTAGTGTTCCATCAGGCATGGAATTTATTTGCATAAAAACAAAAATTGAAAGAAAACTTATTAAAATATTAAGGCCTTAAAGCCTCATATGAAGTAAAGTTTCAAAAATCACCCATTGACTGGGCCATCAAAAACACCTTCTGCCTCCAAATTGTGTAGAATGAACATATTGTTCAGCTGAACTTGAGCGATGACAAATGGTCCCATCCATAAGGTGTCGAATTTACCATCGTTGCCCTTATTTTCCTTCAATGCATCCCATTTGAGAACCCAGTGACCAACCTGAAAACTGTCCATTTTTGCCTTTCTATCAAAGGTTTCTTTGATCTTCTTTTGATGAATTCTTGACTTCTCAAACAGTTTTTCTCTGATCTGCTGTAATTCAACCAAGTTACTCATTTTCTTCACCATTTCGCTTCATCATGTTCTTCTTGCAAGAATTTGGCCACAGGGAGAATCAGCTGGATAGGAAAAACAACCTCAGCGCCATAAACCAGATTAAATGGATAATTTCCTATGGACTTGTGGTTGGTAACTTTGTGAGCACACAATACAAAATTCAGCTTGGAATCCTAGTTGTTTTTGTTGTCCTCCAACAATTTTTTGATTATCCTTACGAGGCTCTTGTTAGATGATTCTGCTAGAACATTTCCTTGAGGACAATATGAGGTAGAATGGACCAATTGAATGCCCATGGATTCACACATGTCCACCAATTCTTCTGCCCTGATAGCTATTGCGTTATCCGTGACTATTTTGGTTGGGCAACCAAACCTAGTGAAAATATTCTCATTTAAGAACTTTATGATAACCTGATCATTAACATTTTTAGTGGGTATAACCTCAATCCATTTGGTAAAATAATCAGTGGCTACCAAGATCCATTTGTGTCGGCCACTGGAATGTGGATATATCTCACCTATGAAGTCCAAACCCCACTATTGGAAGGGACCATTGCCGCGTACTAGCTTCAAGGGTAGAGATTTTAGTTGTTGTCTTCCTGCAAAAATTTGGCATTTGTCACAAGAATTCACAAAAGAAAACAAATAAGAGAACAAAGTAGGCAAATAATACCTAGCTCTCGGGATCTTGTGGGCCGTTGTTTTCCAATAATGATTCCCTCTTTAGATGCTAGAATGGAACTGATGCGTGACTTCCACAGATTGTCCTTTCTCTAGACATCTTAAGAGGATCCCTGATGGGTCTTTCCAATAGAGCAAGTTTTCATTAATACAGAATTCGGCTGATTTGAGCTTAATTTCCTAGGCTTGACTTGAGATACGCCCTAGAGGGACTTCTAGCTTCTGCAAAAAATGAACTATACTGGAATACAATTCACAGGTGGCTAGATTTTTAGCCAAAGACTGATTCTTCTCTTTCTCTTCTGCTGCTTCCTTTGTCTGCTCACCACTTGAATTTGAACCCATGCAATTGATGTCTAACAAACTGCAATTTTCCTCAGCCATAAGATTAGCCAAGCCCTAGCCTTTGACAAGCTTGGTGGGCTTCACCTCTATGTTGAACTCTATGAATTTTGAAATCCATTTAGCTCTCTTTCCATCAATATCTTACTGAGCTAGGATGTCTTTTACTGAGGCTAAAGGTACATAAGCCACCACTTTGGAATGCAAAATATAAATTCCAAATGCCTTTAATTATTTTATGAGAGCATAAACTTGATTTTTAATAAGGTCGTACCTTAGTTCAGCATCCCTTAGAGTTTTGTTGAAAAAATCCACATGGTGCTCTACACCTTCATCGTTTTTCTGCAGTATAACTATTGCAAGTGTATCATAAGAGACAAAAGAGAAGATATAAAACTCCAGGTATAATCTGGGTTGATTAGAGTGGGAGCTTCCATGATAGCTTGTTTGATGGATTTAAAAGAGCTTCTTGCACCATATGTCCATTTTATTTCTGATCCTTTCTTCAGCATGGAAGTGATGTGCTTCAATAGCTCTACGAAGTTTGGAATAAACCTCCTGACAAAGTCAATCTTACCCAGGAAATATTGAATGTCCCTTTTTTACCTTGGGATGGACAATTTCTGAATATCTTGAACTCTTGCTGGATCGATCTTCACATCATCAACAGAAACAATATGTCCCAGTAGTTTTCCTTCTTCTAGAGAAAACTGTGAATTCTTTGGGTTCATAGAAATTCCAAAACGTCTGCACTTTCAAAACACCTTCTTCAAATGTTGCAAATGGTCCTTATGACTGCTAGAAAAGACTGTTATGTCTTCAAGATAAGTAAGGACAAAATTTTCTTTCTCTCCCACAAAGGCTATGTCCATGCCCTCTGAAAAGTAGCCCTAGCATTCATCAGTCCAAAAGGCATCCTGGAGTACATGAAAGTGCCCAAAAGAGTAGTCAAGGCGGTCTTTTCCTGATCTTCTGGATGTAGAACAATCTGATTATAACCTAAAAACTTGTCTAAGAAAGACATGACTCTAGCCCCTGAAACTTTTTGCAGTAAGTTTTCCATATAAGGCAGGGGATAGTTGTCTTTTTTAGAGCATTTGTTCAAATTCTTGAAGTCGACACAAAGACTAATTTCTCCATTCCTCTTTCTTACTACCACAAAGTTAGCTATCCACTTTGAATACCTTAGGGGAACTATCATCTTGGTCTCCAAAAACTTCTTGATTTCCTTTTCAATCAAAGGCAATAAGAGAGGGCTGATAGGTCTTAATTTCTGCTTAAAAGGGATAGTGTTCCTCTCCAGTGGAATTTTATGCTGAATGATGTTGGTGTCATAGGTCTTAAGCTCACTATACTCCCAAGCAAAAATATCAGCAAATTGTTTCTTAAGGGTGCAATACTTAGAACTTTATGCAGAAGACAAGTTAGTGGACATATTTATGTACTTTGGATGGGCTGGAATCCCTACATTATGTTTATGAACAACAGACTCATTTTCCTTTTTGGTAGGCTTATAAGGTACATCATTATGGTCAAGCAGGTTCTCTAGTGGAAGCAATTTCTTGGGTATATGGTTACTATGTAGCTGAACAATGATGCCCTGACCAATCTCGTCCTTTAGCTTGGACTCGCTACATTCTTCAATGGTTTCGTTTTCTTGGTCGATGTGTATTTCAGAAAATTCATCAACACCTTGTAAAAACCTATTAATTTCATCATCATCTTCAAAAATTTTCCAGTATTTGACATTGTGAGGCAAATATGGTCTATATTTCACCTGAACTTCATAAGTCAATTTAGGAGGCAAAGGAGGAATAAATGTGCTATCAGACACAACAAGGGAATCAACAAGCTCGTTCTTCATTCTCGGGATGTAAGAAATGTTGAAAATATTAAAAGAGTCCTTGAGCTTCCATACCTCATCTTTGTATGCTTTCAACCTTGGATGCTTTGCTTGGAAAGTTTTGTTGACCTGCTGAATGATAAGGTCTGCGTCTCCAAACATCTTCAGGCCTTTGATGCTCATTTCTTTAGTAGCATTTAAGCCCAATATCAAAGCTTTGTATTCTGTTATGTTATTTGTGACCTGAAAAGTTAACTTGAAAGATAAATGAATGCATTCTTGTGTGGGGGACACAAGGACTACATTTTCCCGTGCAACTTCCTTAGAGTAAGCTCCATCAAAGAACATGTCCCAAATTTGTTGGGCTTCTTCCTCTGTGATCTGGTAAACCGATTTCTTAAGTTGCATGGAGGCCAATTGGGATTCTTCAATATGAAGAATACATGCTCCAAAATTAGTGTCGACAGCATAGATGGGATGATTAGTGGGATTCCTTTCATCACTGACGATATAAGCCAATTGAGCTTCTCTGTATAATCTCCTACTCTCACCTCCAAAGACTGGGACAGTAGCATAAGATAGATAATTTTGCAACATTCCACCTAATCTCTTGATCCAACCTCTAGAGAGAAACATGCCAAGCTTGGGGGGTACATCTGCTACCACAATATCCATCATCATGCTCTTCATGGGCAGCTGAGACAAGGTGATGGCTAGGTCATTGATTAATCAAAGACATTTCACTTTTCTAGAGTTAAAATAAAACTGGTCATGATAAGACTTGGTAATGTCAAGACCCAACTCATCCATGACAACCTTTGGGATTAGATTATGGCGGGCTCTTGTGTCCAAAAGGTAGTTGTGAAGGATTTTGTCAAGAATAAACAAAGAGACATAGAATGATGGGGAGTTGTCATCACAATTTTCAATCATTGGGCTGAGAATAATAGCCAATTTGTTGTCTTCCAGATTTACGTAGTTAGTGGAGTCTTGGATGGCTTTAGGCTCAAGGGCCTCGAGGATGGATCTCTTGAAGGACTCATTCTTCACTAGTTCAATAATAGGTATCAGTATGCTTAGCTTCTGAATTTCAGATTCAAAATTGAAGACAGAAGGTGACTTGGAAAGGCCTCTTACCTCGTGAGCTGGAGCTTTGAGGCTGATGGGTTCAACTGCTAGTCGTTTCTGCTTTTTAGCTTGTTTTACTACAGGGACAACAACTCTCTGAACATGAGTTTCCTTGGGATTATTCATATTTAACCTTAGATCTTATATGTGCCAATGCTTATTTTGTAAAATAGCTTCACCATCCCACTCTTGGCTGATTTGGTCATTGAATAATGACTTTTCATAGGCAACTAAGGTCGAAAAGGAGGCACTGACTTTGTCTTCCAGACAATGGATCTCATCATCTTCTTCAAACTTCTCTTCTTCCATGACTACATTCTGGAAAGGGGTCTTCACCCTTTGGTCTTCTTTGGCATCTTTGCAGAATCTACAATTGCTCATTAGCTATTCTATATGGATTTGGATTTCTAGGAGCAAAGGTATTAGGAACTCTTCCTTTCCCAGGGTGCTGCTTGACCTTTAACTTGGAGATTTCAGAGGCTAATGTCTCTATCATCTTGGTCATTTTATCTATGCTGGGATCTGAAGATGATGAAGATTCACCCCTCTGTCTCCTTCTATCAACATTCCCCTTCAGCTTCTCTATAGCCATGATGTTTGATTCTACTTCCAAGGCTGCATCATGCATATTAGCCAAGGTAGCTCATCGTCTCTCCCTCAACAATAGACATAAGTCAGAATGAAAGGCACTATCATAGGTGAGTTTAGCAGAGGTAGTGGTGGGTTTTACTTCAACTGGTATCTTGTTGTACATGTGGTTAAACATCTTATTAAAATTATACAACAACTCACCATTTTCCCTCTTTAATTTTCCAAACTCGGTGTGGTAGTAGAGTAGATCCTTCTTATTCCCCCAATGCTTTAGGAATGCATCATCTAAAGCCTCAATATCTGTTATAGAACTTGGGGTCAATTATCTAAACCATTTTCTAGCCTCTCCATCTAGACTTTGGACAAAGACTCTCATCCATACATCATCTTCACTAATGTCTAGGTTATCAACATAGCTATAGAATGATTCAAGATGCTCCTCGATTGGAAAACCTTCAGTTGCAGTTAACTTAGGTCTATACTTTTGATCTTCTCCAGTAGGCATGGCATTCAAAGGAGTGGGCAGTACTAGAGGTCCATACCTAACAACTATGATTCTTTCCATTTTGGTAGGTTCTTGTGGACCTGCCATAGCTATGGTGTCTATAAGGGTACTGGAAGTCTGAATGACAAAGGGTTGAGGAGTAACTGATAAGACTAAAGGAGTACGATAGATAGGAGGAGAGGCTTCCTCTTGGCTTAGAATGAAAGGAGAACACAAAGAATAAGGAGCTCTATGAATCTATGAGATCTTTTCTTCACTGCTAGTATTAGATGTTATACTCTCAACATGTATTTGTTCTATTATAGGATTTTCTTGAAGAGATATAGGATATTGTTTATAGCTACCTGAACCTGATGCTTCTTTCTACACTGCCTTTCTTTCTTTGATGATTTTTTCAGGGTTAGGTACAAGGTCATCTTGTGCCTTCTGAGGATTTCTCTGAGTATGCCTCACAAACTGAGCCAGAAATACGAAGTGGAGTCGCCAAGAGGTAAGTCCTCTAGTAGAGTCGCCAGATAGATGATTACAACTGAAAAAGTTCTAGACTTTGTCTATCATCAAAGTTGGATCTGTGTCATCTCCCAGGGAAGTTAAGCTTCAGTCTCCTCTCCCCGGCAATGACGCCAATTATGCTAGCACTCTAGGAAGATCTCCTAGGTTGTAGCTCGGAGATGGCTGGAAACATATAAATCTTCAATATCGTTCTCTGAACTATTGGAATGGATTTGGGTTTGGATCAAGTTAGATGACTGTTTCAACTCTATTTTCACTCAAAACATGCATGAACACCCTCATCTTGTCAAGGCTTTCAACCACTAATGCTCAATAGTTTAAGATTCAATGAATAGATGGAGAATCCTGACTGTACCAACAGATACATACATAACCACAAATGAATGGCTAGCTACAAAAATTAAATGAAGCTTACTAATCTAATTTATTACCGTGGAGATAAGATGACAATTATCTGGCATTTGAGAGAGAAGAAAACATGAATAACCCATTCAAGTGCAAGCTTAGAACAGAGGGAAAGATGGAGATTGAACATATAACAACAAAAGAAGCTTGTATTATTGGAATGAAGATGAGACATTGAGAGGGGCAGAGTCTCTATAGTCTCCAAAAGTTGAACCTCTATTACTTCAAACTTTCAGCCATTTATAGGCTTTTCACAATGATCTCGAACCCTCTGAGGCTCCAAATGTCTTAATCTATCCCCTTTGGCTTCTAACTGCTTGATGCCATCATTCAACAAACATGAGCCAGAGGTCTCTTTTTCTAACAACACAGTAACCAAATTCTGGTAAGTTTGTTGCGTTGTAAGGTAGCTCACTCATGCCAGTGATGCTCCATGATCACTACTGTTGGTTCGACTGCATCATGCTGTGGCTTTTTCCTTTCCAACCATCTGCCTCCCGACCTTTGTCTCTCGGCTTCTTTCTGCTCGAATCCCTCTTCTAGCATTAAATAATCATTGGAGAAGACCTTAAGGGGAGGCGGCCACCTATTCTGCCATAGATGAGTGCATCGAGCCTTTGAAATCCCTAAAACGATTGCTTTCTATTAACATTGAGTAATACATTCAAACTGTGAAAATTTGCCACAAACATTGTTCATCCGAACTTCAAAAGTCCTTAAATCTAGTCTATTCTCCTATCGGGTCCATCCTCAATCGTTATTGCAAGTCGCTTCGGCCTTATTCCAAGGCTTCCCTTTGTATTTTGGAGATAGGTTTAAAATATTGAAAATAATGTAAAAATGATTTCCTCTAGACTTGAAACAATATACATTTTCTTTCCCAAACCTCTTCGGGTCTGGATTTTATCGCATCGGTGTTTTCCCTTTGTATTTTGTTAAATAACGAAATATATGAAAAAATATATAAAAATGTTATTTGGTTGATCTCAAATCCTTTACAATAGTGTTTACATTCTTATCGGGTTTGGTTAATCACATTGCATATATTATATATATATATTATATATATATTAATAATATATATATAATATATATAATATAATATATATATATATAATATATATATATATAATATATATATATATATATATATATATATATTATATTCCTCTCCTTTTGTGAAGCTCTGATGCGATTAATCGCAATTGCATATCGTGATAACCCTGAGCCATTTAGTGAGCAGTTAGTTGTGTTGGCCGATTGCGATTTTGCTGATCAGATCTGCACCATTGATCGGCCAGATCTGATGACTATTGTGCATTCATTTTTCAAGCCTCTGCTACTCTGTTTTTCACTGTTTTCTCTATGTTTTCATTTCCTGATAGTGTTTTTCTGCATGTTTGAAGGTTCTCCTTATGCGACATTTTTGATCTTTTGAATGATTTTAAGAAGACTTCGAGGACTTAGAGAGCGTTTTGGATCTGTTTCGTCCAGCCCTTAGGGCTAATAGGTTTAATAATCCATTGTGTTTGTAATATTCATCTTAGGGTTTCTAATATTAATCACATTGTTTATATTCCTAGGGTTTAATATTGATCCAAGGGTTTATAATATGAATATTATGGTTTATATTCCTATGGTTTAATATTAATCCTAGGAAACAATGTTATTCATGTGGGTTTATAATCCCTTATGTTTTTAATATTAATCCCTTGGTTTATAATGTTTATCCTAAGGTTTAAATATTGATGTTAGGGTTTAATGTTTATTTTAGAGTTTATATTATTTATCTTATGGGTTATTTCCCTTGGGTTTCTAACATTTACCCCTTGTGTTTGTGACAATTATTGTCGGAATATGATAATCAATCATGGTTATTCATAGTCAATCATGGTCTAATGACACATGGCACAAAGGATTGTATTAATATGAAAATAGAGTATGGTAAACCATGGTCAACTATGGTCCAACATCACATTATGACAATGATTCTTTCAATATGAAAACCATCCATGGTTAATCAACGTCAACCATGGGCATTTATGGTTGATCCAGGCCTATTATTAGGGTTAAACGTTTATTTTATGATTTATACTATTTATCTTGGTGTTTATATCTCTTGGGTTTATCAATTCCTTTGATTTGTGACAAAGCTTTTATCAATATGAATATGAACCATGATCAAACATGGTATATTAAGGTCAACCATGGTCCAACATCACATTGTGACAAAGATTCTCTATATGAAAATTACGAATGGTCAATCATGGTGAACCAAGCTCTACCATGGTCAACCATCATCAACCATGGTCAACTAAGGTCTACCATGGTCTATCATCATCAACCATAATAAATGATGGTGAATCATTAGAAAATGTCACATTATGACAAATATTGTCTCTATATGAAAACTAATCTAACAATTATTGTCACAAAGTTACATTACATTGGAATGTACTCAATGCAACATTCTTACATTACAAAACTTGAGTTAAATACTAGGTTTATAATATTAGGGTCTTTCAATATTAAGTTTATAATATTGACCATGGTGAACCAATGTTAGCCATGATCAACCATTGGTTTTAATATTCACCCCTTCAATTTTTAATATTGATCCCTTGGGTTTATCAATCCCTTAGGTTTATAATATTAATCTTAGGGTTTGTATTCCTAGGGTTTAATGTTATTCCCTTGGGTTTATAATTCCATGGGATTTTAATATTAATCCAATAGGTTTACTAATCCATTGGATTTGTAATATTATTCGTAGGGTTTCTAATATTATTGATCAATATTTTATTCCTAGAGTTTAATATTAATTCTAGGGTTTATAATGTTAATATTGGGGTTTATATTATGACGGTTCAATATTAATCATAGGCTTTAATGTTATTCCCTTGTGTTTTAAATTTTAATCACTTGGATTTATTAATCCCTCATATTGATAATATTAATCCTAAGGTTAATGATATTAATTTTAGGGTTTAATGTTTATATTGTGGTTTATAATTTTTATCTTGGGGTTTATATCCCTTCGCTTTATTGTATTAATCCCTTGCGTTTGTGACAAATATTTTCTCAATATAAAAATCAACCATGATCGATCACGAGCAATCATGATTGACTAATCATTGTTATTATTATTAATATTATGATTATTATGTAATT
>APFE030207170.1:179967-201110 GCA_000404065.3 Pinus taeda | reverse complement strand
CAACTAATTATTAATAATAATAACGATTATTATTGAATTTATAATTTTATTATATAAATATTTATATTTATAATAATTTATATTGACATTATTGGTTATAATTATCAAATCCAAGAAGGACACTTACACTAATTTTATGTATGACAATAGTAACTTTGAGGAAGTGTCTTCCTATGAGTACCTAGGAATTGATATTCATCACCAGCTCAACTGGAACTATAGCATTGAAAAAAGGATTAATGGGGGATGGAAAGCTTATTTTGGTCTTGAAAATAATTATAAAATGGCAAACCTTGTAATGTGGGATAGGAAAAAGTTCCTCTTTGAAACTTTAGTCACTCTGGTTATCTTATATGGATGTGAGGTTTGGGGTTGTAGCATCTCTAGAGAATCCTAGAGAAAAATTGAGCAAATCCAGAAGCGTTTTATAATGTTTAACCTTAAAATTAAAAGCAACACACCCTATCTTATTCTCCTTATGGAAGTGGGTCTTTCCCCTATCGAGAGCCTAACTATGACTAGGCTTCTGTTGTACAAGCACAAACTCAATGACATAGGAGACCATAGACTTCCTAAGCTAGCTTTAAATTCCAGCCAAAACCACCTAAGACTCAAATGAGGTTGATATAAAGACACCAGGGCCTGGTTAAACCATTGGGAGATCGATGAGAATGTTGCATTGCAAAATATTAATAACATTAAAAATATTGTTACTTCTAATTTCAAAGAAAAAATATGGCGTGAGAAAGATTTAGTAGTTAAAAGATAATTAAGATATTACAAGGAGGTCATCAACCCCACCCTAGAAGATCAAAAATATCTCTCTGTTTTAACTAGCTCAAAGAAGAAAATTAATATAGCCAAGATTAGAATGAACTCTCATGAGCTCCATAGTGAAACGAGTCATTGAGTAGTTCCTAAAACACCATCGATGGAAAGGTTCTGCCATCTCTGTGAGAATACGAACATCGAGGATGAAAATCATTTACTCTTAGAGTGCCTCGTTTACAACCACATTAGATTTCAATTTCAAAATCTTTGTTGCAATACTTACCTTCCTAGCCTTTTACGTTGTCAAAATTACAATGAGCCCGGGAGGCTTCTCTCCAAGATTTTTGAGCATAAGAATAAAATCTTAAATCAAACTAAATAATTTGTTTCTTTAGGTCCGATAGATCAAAGTTTCGTCACTGGACAACATCATCATCAATCATCATTGTAATTTTAATTAAATAAAAATTATTATTATTATTAATTTTTAGTTGAATTAATTATTATTAATAATATAATTAAGTAAATTTAATTAGTATAAATAGTAATTATAATAACTCTTATTAGTTATTATTAATTGTAAATTATTGAATGGTTAATTTTATTTATTAATTATTGTTAATAATGATTTATTTGTAATATTTATATTAAATATAATTCCTAATAATGTGGTAATATATGTTAATCACATTTTCAACCACATTTATAATGTGTTTGTGCTAAGAATATATTTTTATTTGTCTAGAAAAAATAATATATTAAAAAAGTAAAGTTAAATTTTAATATACTATACGCATGAGTCTCTATGAATTCATAAATAAAAGTTACAATAATGTGTGAATATCACCAATATCCTGTTAAAAGATTCCATCATATAATTCAATGTCTTCCTGGCCTATCATTTCTGTCATCATTCCCTATCAATGAATTTAACAAATTTCCAATTTTTTTCACTTTACGTATGTTCCATAACTCAAACAGAAATTTAAACTTTAGTCGAATAATATACCCAAATCCATATTCAAAAATAAAAAAATAAAAAATATGAATTCAGAAATAAAATTACAAAAAGGATTATGCCATCAAATTTGGATTAAGCATGATCGTAACCGTCGTGAAAATGTTGGAAATTATGAGGCAGTATGTTTGATTAACCATTCAGAAATCATATAATTGAATGTGTGAATTAGATTATCAATAAATAGTCTCAATGCCAGAGGGAATAACTCTTTAGGATAGTTTAATTTTTCAAAAGTAGTTTTCATTCTTAATTTTTCTTATGAAATTTGAAATTTATAATAAAATTGGGTAACATAGTATATTAATTTTTATTTTTATAAATAAAGTTATTTCACACTCCAAAAATATGAAAATCTAAAAATATATAATATAATTTTTATCACATCTAATAAAAAGTATGAATAATATATTTTTAATAAGATCCTCTAAAACAATTAATGATTATATTTTTTTAATAATAATAATAATATTATTTTAAACAGTGAAATAAATAACAATAATATAATATTATTATTTTTTCATGAAATGTAAAATACTTCTATGTATAATCTAAATTGTTTACATTTTTTTTCTTTAAAATTACAAATTTTAGTTGTGCATAACTCAAGTGTTCCAAAAATATTTTAGGATATTAATAAATTTATGCATTCAGAAACAAATTATAACCCGTTAAAATTCATAATCTTACTAAAAGTTACGGGCCAAATTATTATGAACCAATCAAAACATAAAATAATTAAAGTATGCTTTTGTTCTTCTTGTAAATGAGCACCATGATGCACATAACACCTACTCTACTTTAAAAAAAAATGCATGATGGGGTGGTTGGGGATTCCCTAAACATGAGAAATAGTGAGGCCCTGAGCATGATAAACACAATGCGGGATTGTGAGCGATGCTTCTTATTTGGAAACTTTAATATGAAATTTCAGACTAATTTCCAAAACTTTAATCTCACTCTTCCCACGAACTTGGATATCTCAATTATAGGTTGATTTGATGAGGAAAGGATACATTATTTTCTCTCATCCACACAAAATTGTCACTATCAATCTTGGAATAAACTAAGGAGCCAATTTTTTTGGCTTTTTTCAACTATACATGACCTTAATATTTACCGGCACATCATCTCCCCTCTAACCATGCTTAATGATTATTTCTAATCATTGCATCTTTCGTTGACTTCACTCCTCTAGACTATATAACATAAATTTTCCTCTAAATTACATAACATCAATTATTATACATTATTGTTAGTAATTGAAGAGATGTAATATTAATGTTGAAGTACAAAACTTCATTGAGAATTCATGGTAACGGTATATTTACCTATGTTACTCCCTCCATGCTCATTTTAAAATTCAAAAGAACTTCCCATGATCATCTCCCTTTGCACCAACTCTTAGATTTTGTGCTTTTGTTATCGAACCATAGTGATGGAAGATTTTGGAGAAGAAAGGATGGTGTGTATATTCATGAAAAAAACATAAAACTATGTCATATGTGTGTAACATTTTACCTGGTCAACTCCTTTGATATATTTTGACAAGTTTTATATTTTTCTTCTTAGGATGATAAATTTTAAAAAAATGTCTTAATGATACTTGTGATATAATGTCGAAATAAATCTTTCCAAATGTTTTACTCTTTGAGTTGCCAGCATCGAGAACTAACAATTTTGGCAATTTTGATTAAATTATAATCCGTTTAGGTTGAGTTTATTAGGATTTGATAATTCATTTCTTTTGGGAAAAAAATAATGAGAACATGGAAATTCTTACACTTCGTTATATTGTGAGAGAAATTTTGGAATGGAATTAAATTCATGTTTTTGAATTTTAACATTTTGAGTGAATATTTTCACCATTTAAAAGAAAAAGATAACAAAAATAATAATAATAATAAATTAAAAAAATTATGGGTTAAGACAAAATATTTATAAACAAGTTAAAATTAATAAATATTCAATAAATTTATTAATTTCAACTTGTTTACTCTTTTTTTCTCAATGTATAAATCCTAGCCTATCATTTTTATCATTTTCCCTATTTTAATAAATTTGCATTTTTCATTTTTCAGTTTACATTTATTCTATAAAAGAAACAACAAGTTACTAATATACACGAATCTCTATGACTTCATAAATAAAAATTAATTAAAAAAGGTATGAATTGAAAAATAAAAATTACAAAAAATATTATGCCATGAATTTAGGATTAAGCATAACCATAATCAGCGTGAAGTTGTTCAAAATTATGAGAGTACGTTTGATTAGACCTTTTGTGATATCCCCAGATCATGTGAATATTTTATTTTACTCGAGATCAAACAAACTATATAAAAATTACTATTTCTGGAATTTAATTACTTTGCAATAAAGCATAAGTTATTGGTAAATGTTTATTTATGTATTTATGAATCAGTTTGAGAAACAGTTACCTTTTCCAACTGATTTCTTGAGGATTTATTCAAGAAGATCAAGAGGATAAGGGTATTTGAGATCAAGAGGAAGAAATTTGAGCTGAAGGGTTAGGCAATATTGATACGGCTATGTCAGGGTAGGACTAGATAGCGGTGAGGCTGTAAGTTTTCATAGAAGAGGTTCTTGAACATAGGAACAACTTGGGGGGGACTCTTTGGAATAATAGTCTTAAGGTTGGGATGAAAAAAACCAGGAGCAAGAATTCTGGTTGTTGGCTAACATAGAAAAAAATCTGGAAAACAGCGGTCCAGATAAGTGGAAAATTTTATTTTTTTTTCAACTACATATTATCCTAAATTCTAATTAATATACATATATATATATATAATGTATATATATATATATATAATGTAGGTATTATTCCTATGTATAGATATGATTTTCTTACTAAATAAGCATACAATTGTATAGATATGAATTGCTTACTAAGTAATTATAAAATAGAAACTGTCTGGATAATTTTCTGAGTTATTGCCAGACAAAATTTATATAAACATTGCCATCAGAGATAGATAAATCCTCAACATGATTACCGACCAAGACTATATTTAGTATACTTCTTTTCGTTTCTAGATAAATCGAAAAAGATTGAAGCAATATTAAGTATCGACAAGAAACAAATAGAGAAATACCATCTAAACTATTAACAACCCCAAGTACAAAGATAACTATACACATGAACGTGTAATAAAGAAAAGGGAAAACTTACTAGTAAATATGGCCAAAGCAACAAAATAAACCCTAATTCTTTCTCATAGAACAAATGAACGTAACCCAAATCGGAAAGGGCAAGCCACGTTAAGTGCTGCAAAAAACCTGAGTGATTCACTGGAATACTCGATACCTGGTTCTTCTTAACACTTTTAAACACATACATAAATATATTTTTAACTACGCAGTAGGCTTTGTACATTGCATATTTGTTTTGTTATAACAAGTGATAAAATAAAATCAGATTAAGTGATGCATGAATTTCAAGAACCCCAGGGAATCCTTGTCAAAAGACTCGAGAAATCCTCTGTCTTTAGGAACCAACCCTTGCAAACATATAACCAAAAATAGGAACTGGTTTTTGCAGTATGAAACCATGTATACGACAGAAAATGCTAAATAGCAGCAACCCACGAAGAGGTACGGTGGAGGACGTTGCCTCCCGAAGCAATGTAGTATTAAAATTTAAATAGAATGATAAATTTCATTAAACAAGAATGTATATAACAATATCAAGCTGAGGAGGAGGATACGGTTTGGAAGCCCAAACCCTCGCTAGAATCCTTCAAGATAAAAACACCATTATATGCCAACATAACCCTCTATTTTCAAACAAGACTTCTCAAAAGGAAAGAGGCCACAAAAGCCCTTTTAAATTATAGACCCCAAAGGCCGAGAATGTTAAAATAATTCTGAAACAATCATGATAATCGGTTTCATTCAAAATAAAAGTAAGGGTTGAACCCCACACATTCTTTAACTAAGTAAGGACCCTTTAGGTTAATATACCTAGAGGCTGCCGCAAACTAGAATCGAAGCAAGGGCTCCATCCGGCCTTCACCATGGCTCTTCAAGACACTGCCACTCCAATAAAAGATAGGAATTAGAGCCCTTCACTATGTAAAACTGTCAAGCAATAAAGTTAGATGTAAACAATTCGAATGGTCTTATACCTGGAGTAGGATGGATTGAGGAGACCTTCCGTAGTTGATGGTAGCCACATGAAGCCCACACCCTGATAAATAATAACCAAAACATTAAATTGTTGTATACAAAATAGAGAATAAGCTAAGGAATTATATATTCAACCTGAGATAAGGGGAACAACAATTACTTGTGCAAAGAATTCAAACCCTGCAGCAAGCACTGAAAACCTAACTCATTTAGAATAAAGGAGGTGGAGGTTAACCTCCATAGCAAACACGCATATCACAACTTGCAAGGAAGAAATGAGACGTGGTAAACACCTAACTGGAGGCTTAGAACCCGAGTATGCACCTCAACCATTCGATCGGAGATTTGCATAGAGGTCATTGATTCTGGAGGGAATCCTGAGTTACAGTCGGGGCAGTACCATATTAAAAGCACCAGCAAGGAAGAACTGGCATCTAGGTGGAGTTAACAACGGCCATTAATGTGACATGGACACAAAAGGAAGGATAAGTAATTGCAGTTAAAGACTAAACAATTCATCCAAGTGTAATATGAAAAGCAGTATAAGGTTCATGATTCAAATCATATTTGGTAGGACAGATGTTACATTGTAAAATCAACAAAGTGCTATAATAACATATATACTAGCTTGACAGTGACCTTTTTAGGGCACAATCCAAATCTAATGACCAATTTCGTTAGTTGTTTAAAATGAATATTCACACTATAATTTTTGTAAATTAAAATAATGTGTTACAAGTATTACGTTGTCATTATCAATATTAACTATATAATATTATGGTAATATATATATTTATATATATATATATTATATATATATATATATATAATATAATTATATATATTATATATTATAGTAACTTTTATTAGGTAGTAATGTGGGACATATGGTATTAGAGCTAATCAGTGCACTAAACTGAGACCTCTGGAATTAGATAATAATAAACTTTGTGATATGCACGTAGGAAGAAGAGGACTGACAATATGAGGAAAACTAGAAATCTACCACATAAGTCTGTAATGGGAACATGAGCAACATCATTTCAAGAGGGAAACCCTAAAAGTTTGGGTGAAACTGGGTGATGAGCCAAGAAATACCAATCAATATATTATGTTAACTGTACATGAATTCAAAGATGAAATGGCTCGATTGCGAGAAAACAATGAGAGATTGATGCAGGAACAAGAAAAAATTATCAAGAGTCTATCAGATAGACAAAATCATTGACCATTAGCTCCCAGCCCGGAACGCGAGAATATGATAGGGGAGAAAGAGTTTCAGATTGAAAATGTGGAAACATAGGGTGGTGAAGAAAACCACGAAGAAGAATAAGATAATGTGTCAAATCACAAGACACAGAAAAGACAAAAATTGGAACTTCAAGGAGAGTTCTAGAAAATTAAGCCTCCTCTCTTTGAAGATGAACAGGAAGAGGCGGTGAAAGCATGACTCATAAACATGAAAAGATACTTCCACCTGTATGAATATGACCATAATCTAAAGGCTCGTTTGGCCATCTTCTAGTTATAGGGGAAAGCTACATTATGGTGGGAGGAAGTAAAGAAAGTTCGCAGAGTTAGTGAACAAAGTATAACCTGGGAAAATTTCAGAGATATTTCAAGGAAACATATCTAACGAAAAGGCTTTATGACAAAAGAAAAAGGAGTTTCATGATCTCCTATTGGGCCAAATGTCCATGGATGAGTTCATAACAAAATTTACGACATTACTTCGGTATGTTCCATACATACGCAAGGAAAATGCAAAGGTGCAACGGTTTATTAGTAGTCTTCTGCTATTCATGAAATAATGGCTAGAGTTTGACAATCTGAAAACCATGGACAAGGTTATTCGTAAGGCACAGATTTGTTACTAGCAGAAGAAGCCAAAGGGAGATCTGAGCAAAAGGTAGACTGACAAGAAAGGGAGTAAATTTTTCTCCAGTTTCAAAGATAATAAAGGAACATCCAACAAAGGATTGTTCAGAAGGAAAACTAACTGGAATTTGAATAGCTAGGTGAAACCATAATGAATGAGCAAGTTGACAGAACTGAAGCAGAAACAACTAACAAACCCCCTGTACAATGTTGCGGATGTGGAGTCTCGCATAATGGCAAAAACTACCCACACCACAGAGGAGTTGATCAAATTTCGTAGATACAAGAAGCATCTACTGTCAGAGAAGTGGCAAGAAGCACTCCTAAAACTAATGTTTCCCTTGAAGGCCATCAAGTAAAATTTCAGCCAACCATGGTTGAATTTGAAGGTAAAATTTTTTACCGCACTATCTTCGTTTTAATTGATCTTGGGGCTAACTTAAGTTATATCAGCCCCAATATTGTGGAACAATGTAAATTATAAGCTATTAAGGTTAAAAATCCTCAGTTAGTACAACTAGCCATAGGAGCAAAGAGAAGAGTTTTGGCTAAAGTAAATAATTTCCCTTTATTAATAGCTAATCAGTTTATCATGGTAGATCTAAAAATATTACCATTAGGGTATTACGATATTCGGATATGCATAGACTGGTTGGAAAAGCATTGGTCACTTATTAATTGTAAAACTAAAACCATCAATTATCGGGATGAGAAAGGAGAAATACCATAAATGCAAGGTATTCAAAAACTTCTACAGATAAGACCTATAGTAGCTCACAGTTAGCAAAATGCATTAGAAAGGGTTGCCAAAATTATGCAATACAAGTAGGATTCACAAAATCTAGGGATAAATCTGACTCTTTTGAAAACATAACAGTGGTACAAAATTTCCCAGATGTATTCCTTGAGAAAATCTCGGGCCTACCCCCAAAAAGAGACATCGATTTCACCGTTGAGCTAATTCTGGGAGCTACCCTAGTCTCTCGAGCACCTTACTGCATGAGCATCCCAGAGCTCACTCGATTAAAGATGCATCTACAAGAGCTTGTAGATAAAAAGTACATCTGACATAGTGTGTCCTCTTGGGGAGCCCTAGTGCTCTTTGTTAAGAAAAAACACAGAACATTGCATATGTGCATGGGTTACGGTCAACTAAATAAGATGACCATTAAAAATAAGTACACTTTTCCCCGTATAGATGAGTTATTTGACTAGGTAAAGGGGACAACTATATTCTCAAAGATGGACCTTCGCTCAGGTTATCATCAAATATGGATAAAGGAGGAGGATATAGCAAAAACGACATTCAAAACACAATATGGTCATTACGAGTTCATAGTTTTTCCTTTTGGATTGACTAATGCCCTAACAACATTCATGTATCTCATGAACAATATTTTTCATCAATACTTAGACAAGTTTGTATTAATCTTTATTGATGACATACTGATCTACTCTCAGAACATATAAGAACATAAGGAGCCTCTTCACATTGTTCAAGTTCTCAGAGAGCGCCAGTTGTATGCCAAATACAACAAGTATGAATTCTTTAAGGAGAAAATACACTACCTGGGACATGTCATCACCAAGAATGGAATCGCAGTAGACCTAGGGAAAATAAGAACCACCATGGAATGGCATGTACCTAAAGATGTAGCTGACATAAGATCATTTACGGGTCTAGCATAATATTATAGACATTTTTTGGAAGGTTTCTCTAGAGTGTCTTATCATATTACCTCTCTACAGAAGAAAGGGAAAACCTTTAGATGGATCCCCAATTGTCAGCGTAGCTTTGATCAACTCAAGCATCTACTTACCATTGCACCCATTTTGAGCATTGTTGATCCCAATAAAGAGTACGTGGTTTGTATAGATGTTAGCAAGGAGGGCGTAGGCAATGTACTAATGCAAGAAGGCAGGGATATGGCCTACGAGTTAAGGAAGATTAAAGAGTATGAACAAAGTATTCGACATATGATTTGGAATTAACAACAGCGATTCACACCTTAAAAATGTGGTGACATTACTTAATGAGTAAGAATTTCCTACTAATGAGTGACCGTCATAGTCTAACAAACTATTTCAGATAGGCCACTTCAAATGCTAGACAAGCTCGTTGGGCAGACTTCCTAAGTATATTCGATTTTGAAATTAAACATCTGAAGGGTAAATAAAATCATGTTGTGGACGCCTTGAGCCACAAGGTGCATTATTTATATGAAATTTCATTTAGTGAATCACAAACAATTTTTTATGAGAATATTCATGAATTAGCCATGCAAGATTTAATATACAAACAATTATGGCAGCAAGCAAAAATTTCAAATAGCCATGAACAACAATTAGGATATGAAGTAAATTCAGAAGAATTGTTGATTTATAGGAAAAGGCTATATGTGCCTAAACAAAAATAGCTCAAGAATTTAATCTTAGATGAATTTCATAATATTCCTTATCCAAGCCACCCCAGATACCAGAAAATGATTTTTTCCTTGAGAAAAGAAATTTTCTGGCCTGGTATGAAGGAAGTAGCAGAATATTTATCAAGATGCCTGGAGTGGCAAAACATAAAAGATGAACACCAACACCCAATGAGATTACTTCGCCCTCTTCCTATTTCGAAATGGAAATGGGAAACCATATCCATCAATTTCATTACCAGACTACCAAAGTCCAGGAAGAAAATTACTCCATCATGGTGGTGGTGGACAAATTGAGCAAATCTTCCCATTTCATACCAGTTTAGTCAACTTATAAAGTAGGGTAGATTGCTAAAT
This sequence comes from Pinus taeda, assembly GCA_000404065.3. Taxonomy (NCBI): domain Eukaryota; kingdom Viridiplantae; phylum Streptophyta; class Pinopsida; order Pinales; family Pinaceae; genus Pinus; species Pinus taeda. The sequence goes on along the minus strand of APFE030207170.1, from coordinate 190,514 downwards.
TTTTTATTCAAAACATATTTAATTTGCATGGGATACCCAAGATGATCATTTTCGAATGTGATGTGAAATTCACATGTGCCTTTTGGAAGGCCCTTTTTGAAGGTTTGGGTACAAAACTACACTTCAGCGCTGTTTACCATCCACAAATGGATGGACAAATGGAGCAAGTAAATGAATTAGTTGAAGACATGTTGTGAACTTATGTGATGCAACAACCATCAAAATGGGAGGACTACCTGCGCTTGGTAGAATTTGTTGAAAATATCAACAAGAAATGCTAAAAATAGAAATGTTAAAAATAAAATTGCTATAGATAGAATTTCATGATATATTCCAATTTTAATTTGTCCTTGAATTAAAATTGAGAATTAAAATTGAAATTTAGTCTCACTAGCTATTTGAAAAAGCAATTAACTAATTCATATTAAGTTAATTAGTTAGAGAAATTCAAACATGAAGTCCTTGTGAAGTCATGCAACAATTATCACTTTGATTGAGGAAGTTATCCCTTAATTAAGGAGATAAGGATGAGTTGTATTTGAGTTGTAATTAGTTAGCTCAGTTAAATGAGTTAAGTCTAGTTAAATTAGTTCCAAACAATTCGAGGAGCTAATTATGAGTTTAGTTAGTTAATGCATGCATGCATGCAACTAGTGTTCTCTAGACAACTGAATATTCTCTCATAAATAACTCATGCATGTTAGTTCAAACAAAAAACCAGTTAAGATTAAAGGTAGGGATAGTGTACTATCAGTTACAAGAATATTCCCATGAGAACATCTCTTACATGCAGAAGGAGTTCATTCCTTGAGGATTGCACAGTTTCTATAGAGGTTAGAGCAGTGTATGAGGTGAGAATCACATAGGTTACAGCGAGGACCCACGGGAAATTGTACAAGGAAATAGGAGGCTTGGAGGACAAAGGAGAAGGCATATGTGTTGCCTATTCTATCTATGGGAAATAGTGAGGGATTGTACTGAGAGTTGGATAGCTCAAGAGCTAAAGCTTTGTGTAATCCTGAGATATTTCCACTTGTATGATAATATAGATAGTGGGGTTTTTAGCTAAGGCTTTCCCCAGAGTATTCTTCTGTGTTTCATGTGTGGTTGAATCTTCTTCTCTGTTATATGTGTTATGTTTGATCTTTCTCAAAATCGAATAAGCTTCTCTAAGTTTGATAGTAGAAGTAGATTAAGTATTTTGCTTTAGTACATTACATAATCAGATTAATATATAGTGAGAATTTCTACATGGTATCAGAGTTAGATGATCCATAGAGAAATTTCTACATGGTATCAGAGCCAAGTTTATCAAAGCAAATGTGATCAGAGCTGTGAACAACATATTGAGAAGGGAAAAGTTCGAAGTTTGAAGTTCTTGAGTGCATGTACAAAATCGATTTCTTATCACATCTCAAAGTTCCTCAATGGTGTTGAATGGCTTGAGACTCGAGTATGCCCTGGATGGCAGCTCGCATTACATTGCATGGAAGGATCGCATGGAAGCAGTATTAGAAGACAATCATTTGAAGGACTTCATTGATCAAGAAGTCCCCAAGCCAGCAATAGCTAATGCCCAAGAATTGGCAGAATGGAAGAAATGTGTGGCAAGAGCAAAGGAAGATTCTTCTAGAGGGAGTTCAAGACCATATTGTCTCAAGTCTCCATGGGAAGGAGACTTCGTTTTCAGTGTGGAAGACATTGAAGGACCTATATCAGAACAACAATGACCAGAGGAAACTGGCGCTGAAGGACAAGCTTCGAAAAATCAAGTGCGAAAAGGGCGACACGATTTCTACATATTTGAACAAGCTCACCACCTGTAGAGATGAGCTTGGAAGTGTAGGAATCATGACAGTTGATGATGATATGGTGAGTCTTTCTCTCCTCGGTATTCCTAAGAGCTAGAATAGTGACCATGACTCAGTGAATGGAAGAGAGAAATTTCCAGATTGGGAACAACTGTGGTTAGATCTGATTCAGGAGAAGATCAGGAGGAGCACCAGAGATGGTTCTTCATCTAAGCATGATGATGAATAAAATCTAGCCTTAACAAGTAAGGCAAGGAAAGGGAAGGAGAAGGATTCTCATCCCAAATAGAGTTCTTCTCATGGAGGGAAGAAGATTGACAAATCTAAAGTGAGATGCTTTAATTGTCATGAGGTGGGCCATTACGCAACTAATTGTCCATTGAAGAAATCGAAGAAGGGATCCTCGAAAGGATCAGAAGGTGAGGCACCAGCCTCAAAGTTCGAATTGGATTTTACCCTCATCGCATGCATGGTTTCATCAAAGATGGGTTGTGGTTGGTTTCTTGACAATAGAGCCTCATTCCACATGACTGGCGTTAAAATATTATTTAGTACCTTGGAGGAGAAAGACCTCAAGATACTCATAGAGATGGGTGATGATGAAAGGTTTCATGTTTCAGGAGTAGGCATGGTTGCTTTTCATAGGGAGCATGGAGCTCTCATCACCTTGACAGATGTGAAGTATTTGCTTGAACTAAAGAAGAACTTGGTATCGATCGCGATGTTGGAGGACAAGGGCTACGATGTTGTCTTCAGTAAGGGAAAGTGTTTCCTTAGACATATCACCACAGGACAAGTGAAGCAGATCAGTTCATGAGTCAAGAACCTGTATGATATTGAGGTTCAAGATGCATGCAAAGCCTTGAGGAGCAAACCAAAGGTTAGAGACTTGGTGGTTGAGAGGGAGAGTAAATTACCTCTCAACATGTAGCACCAGAAGAAGTCTCAGACAATTGTGGAGGAGCCACAATTGGATATGTTGAGAGGAGATCGAGTGCAGGCATCCACTCATGCAGAGACCTCTAGTAGGGGGAAATTTTGAGCCAAGTGGGCAGAGGGATCACATACTACCATACCTCTAGGTGTGAGGTGGGGCAATGTGAAGTGATAGTCCCAAGAAGGTTGGAATAGGGGCAGGATCCTTGAGGTACCAAGCCTCTTTGATTAGACCTTACTACGAGAGCCCTAACAAGGAGTAGCAAGACTGGCTAAGTGGATAGAGATGGATGCAGATGGAGCGATAGAGGGAGTTTTAGCATCAGAGGGTGCTTCTAGCCGAAGAGGGAGGTCAGTTGGGAGATGAGTTACTTACTTCTCAAGAACCGAGTTGCAGTGTAGCAATGGGCATCATGATGCAACATGATGAGAGGAGGTGCAATGCGGATGCAATGCCGGGAGAAAGGACCAACAACAACATGGATGTAGCAGAAGGAATCAGCGGGATTGATGCAGTCATATATCAAAGTGATAGAGGCTAAAACAGTCAGATACTGAAGAGCATAGAGAAGGATTGACAACAATGCAGAAAGGCTGAGTCAGCCGAAGCGCAAAGTTTTTAGTCAACAGAGGCAATAGTAGTCAGAGAATTTGATGACAAAGGCATGATACTGATTTAGGTTGGATATTTTTTGTTTCTGAAGTTGTTAGAGCAAAAACACTAGAGAGAAGTGTTGCACGCAGAAGTTTCCAAAGTTTCAGGATTGTGATCGAGTTGAATTCCTTTCTTGTTGAGAGGGAGCGATGAAAATAACAACAAAAAATGCTAAAAATAGCATTTCAATATATATTCCAATTTTAATTTGTCCTTGAATTAAAATTGAGAATTCGAATTCGAATTTAGTCTCAACTTCTATTTGAAAAAATAATTAATTAATTCATCCTGAGTTAATTAGTTAGAGAAACTCAAACATGAAGTCTTTGTGAAGTCATGCAACAATTATCCCTTTGATTGAGGAAGTTATCCCTTAATTAAGGAGATAAGGATGAGTTGTATTTGAGTTGTAATTAGTTAGCTCAGTTAACTGAGTTAAGTCTAGTTAAGTTAGTTCCAAATAGTTGGAAGAACTAATTGTGAGTTCAGTCAGTTAATCATGCAACTAGTGTTCTCCAGATAACTGAATATTCTCTCATAAATAACTCATGCATGTCAGTTCAGACAAAGACCCAGTTCAGATTAAAGGCAGGGACAATGTACTATTAGTTGCAAGAATATTCTCATGAGAATATCTCTTGCATGCAAAAGGAATTAATTCCTTGAGGATTGCGCAGTTTCTACAGAGGTCAGAGCAGTGTGTGAGGTGAGAATTATGCAGGTTAAAGATGGAGGAACGAGGGAAAACTACAAAAGAAAATAGGAGGCTTGGAGGATAGAGGAGAAGACATATGTGTTGTCTATTCTATGTATGAGCAACAACGAGGGATTATACCGAGAGCTGGATAGCTTGAGAGCTAATGCTTTGTGTAATCCTAAGATATTTCCACTTGTATGATAATACAGATAGCGGGATTTCTAGTTGAGGCTTTCCCGAGAGTATTCTTCTATATTTGATGTGTGATTGAGTTTTCTTCTTTGTTATATGTGTTCTATTTGATCTTGCTCAAAATCAATTAAGCTTCCGCAAGTTTGATGGTAGAAGTAGATTTAGTATTTTGCTTTGGTACATTGCATAATTAGATTAATCTACAGTGATAATTTCTACATGTTATCAGAGATAGCTAATCCATAGAGAAATTTCTATAGAATTTGCCTATAACAATGGATACCATACATCATTAGAGATGAGTCCTTTTGAAGTGTTGTATAGAAGTAAATGCGAGACACCCTTAAGTTGGAGCGGATTGAAATACAAATTGATGTTAGGACCCAATATGTTAGAAGAAATCAAGGGGATAGTGAAAAAGGTACGAGCTAATTTTAAAGCGCACAAGACCGACAAAATAATTTTGTTGATCAAAAGAGAAGCTTCCAAGAATTCCAGGTGGGAGACCATGCGTATATTCGAGTTCGAGCAAAGAAGAGCACCTTGCAATGGACTAGATGTGCTATACTAGCACCCTGATTTTGTGGGTCCTTCGAAATTTTAGCTCGAATCAGACCAATAGCTTACCAATTGGCCTTACATAGCCACATTCTTGTTTACAATGTCTTTCATGTCTCTTTATTTAAGAAATACATTTATGATCCTAAATTCATTATTAATTGGCAAGACATTGAAGTCAAACTGGAAGGCAAGTTCCTGGTCGAACCTCAGGGTATACTCGATCGGAGAGAAGCAATGCTGCGGAAATGAGTTATCACCTAGGTTAAAGTGTAATGGCAGCACTATGGGCCAGAAGAGACCACTTGGGAGAATGAGCAAGTTATGAAGGAAACCTTTCTGGGATTGTTTTTTGAGGGAAAACATCGCGAGGATGTTAGATCTTGCAGGGGAAGATGTAATATCCCCAAATCATGTGAATATTTTATTTTAATGCAGATCAAACAAACTATTTAATTTTTATTTATAAAAATTATTGTTTCCCGAATTTAATTTTTTTAAATAAAGCATCGGTTATTGGTAAATGTTTTTTTTAGTTATGAATCATTTTGAGAAACAATTACCTATTCCAACTGATTTCTTGAGGATTTTTTTAAGAGGACCAAGAGGATAAGGGTATTTGAGATTAAGAGGAAGAAATTTGCGCTGAAGTGTCAGGTAGTATTGATATGACTATGTCTGGTTAGGACTAGATAGCATTGAGATTGTAAGTTCTCATAGAAGAGGTTCCTGAACACAGAAATAACTCGGGGAGGGGGAGGTGTTGTTAGAATAACAAGTCTCAAGGTTGTTAGGAAAGAAAGTAGGCAGAATGAATTGTGGTTGTGGATTAACATAGAAGAAAATCTTGAAAACAAAGTCTTAGAATAAAGTGGAGAATTCTTTTTTTTTTACTAACATATATTGTAAATGCTGATAATATATAAAGTATAAATATATATAATAGTATATATATATATGTCTTATTCCCGGTCTATAATATGTGCTACTAAATAAGCATACAATTGTATAGATATGAATTGCTTACTAATTAATCATAAAATTAGAATCTGTCTAGATAATTCTTTGAGTTATTGCCAATTTTTTTTTATATAAACATTGCCATCAAAGATTAATAAATCCTCAGCATGATTACAGACCAAGACTATATTTAGTATACTGCTTTTCTCTTCTAGATAAACTGAAAAAGATTGAAACAATATTAAGTATCGATAGAAAATGAATAGAGAAATACCATCTAAACAATTAACAACCTCAGGTACATAGATAACTACACACATGAACATGTAATAAAGAAAAGCACAAACTTACTAGTAAACATGGCCAAAGCAACGAAATAAACCCTAATACTATCTTATAGAACAAATGAATGTAAACCCAAATTGGAAATGGCAAGCCAGGTTAAGCACTGCCAAAAACCTGAGTGGTTCACTCGAATACTCGATACCTGGTTCTTCTTAAGACTCTTAAACACATACACAAAGATATTTTTAACTATGTAATATACTTTATAGATTGTAGATTTCTTTTGTTATAACAAGTGATAAAAGCAAATGAGATTAAGTGATGCAGTGAATTCAAGAACCCAAGGGAATCCTTGTCAAAAGACTCGAGAAATCCTTTGTCTTCAGAAACCAACGCTTGTAAACATATAACCAAAATAAGGAGCTGGCTTTAGCAGTATGAAACCATGGATATGGTGGAAAATGATAAATAACAACAACCCATGAAGAGGTATGGTGGAGGACGTTGCTTCCCATAGCAATGTAGGATTAAAAATTAAATAGAATGATAAATTTCATGAAACAAGAATGTATATAATAATATCAAGCCGAGCAGGAGGCTATTGTTTAGAAGCCCAAACCCTCGCTAGAATCCTTCCGGATAAAAATGTTATTACAGGCTGACATAACTCTCTATTTTCAAATGAGACTTCTCAAAAGGGCTGAGGCCACAAAAGCCCTTTTAAATTACAGACCCCAAGGGCTAAGAATGTCAAAATGGTTCTGAAACAGTCATGATAATCGGATTCATTCAAAATATAACTAATGGGTTGAACCCCACACATTCTTTAACTAAGTAAGGACCCTTTACATTAATATACTCAGAGGCTGCCGCAAACCAGAATCCACGTGAGGGCTCCATCCAGCCTTCACCATGACTCTTTAAGACTCTGCCACTCCAATAACAGACAGGGATTAGAGCCCTTAACTATGTAAAAATGTCTACTAATAACACTAGAGGCAAACAATTCGAATGGTCTTATACCTAGACTATGTCGGACCGAGGAGACCTTCCGCAGTTGATGGCAGCCACATGAGGCTCGCACCTTCATAAAGAAGAACCAAAATGTTAAAGTGTTGTATACAAAATGGAGAATAAGCTAAGGAATTATGTATTCAACCTCAGATAAGGGGAACACCAATTACCTGTGTAAAGAATTCAAACCCTGCAGTAAGCACCGGAACTCCAGCTCGCATTGAAGAAAGGAGGTGGAGGTTAACCTCCATAGCAAACATGGGTATCACAGCTTGCAAGGAAGAAATGAGACACAGTAAACACCTAACTGGAGGCTTAGAACCTCGATTATGCACCTCAACCATCCGACCCCAAATCTGCATCGAGGTCGTTGATTTTGGAGGGAATCTCGAGTTACATTCGGGGCAATACCATATTAAAAGCGCTAGCAAGGGAGCAGTAGCATCTAGGCCGAGTTAACCACAACCATTAATGTGACATGGATGCACAAGGATGGATAAGTGATTGTAGTTAAAGACTAAACAATTCATGCAAGTGTAATATGCAAAGCAGTATAAGGTTCATGGTTCGAATCATATTTGGGAGGACAAATGTTACATCGTAAAATCATCAGAGTGCTGTAATAACATATGTACTAGCCTCAGAGTGACCTTTTCAGGGTGTAATCTAAATATAAAGACCAATTTCCATAGTTGTTTAAAAATGAATATTCACATTGTAATTTTGTAAAGTCAAATAATAAGTTACAAGTATCATGTTCTCATTATCAAGATTAACTATATAATATTATCTTATGTGGTAAAAATATTTTTTTTTAAATGAACTTTTATTAGTTAATAGATGTGTGACACGCCATTCACATAAAATACTTATTAAAAAAATATATAATATAATTCAATAGACCATCCATATTTGTGTAGCTATAATTTTATTAATATATTTGAACATCAATTATTAAATTTTATACTTAATTAAATCTAACGAATAATATATACTACCAATACATTTAAAAAATTAATAAATTCCTCATCACTAAATTTAATAAACTTACATTCTTCATCGTCATTTCGTATCAATGAATTTAATAAAATTTAATTTTTTGCTTTACTCTTTACATGTTCTTTATAACTGAAATACCAATTTAAACTTTAGTAGACTAATATGCACGATCCTCTATGAATTCATAAATAAAAATTAAAAAGAGAAGAATCGAGAAAAAAAATAAAAATAGTATACCATGAAGTGTCCATTCAACCGTTATCATCGTGAAAATGTTACAAATTATGAGATTATATTTTATCAAACTTTCCCAGCCATTCAGAGAAGGAAATCCTTAGTAGATATCACACGTAATCTGTTAAAATGTTTCCACAGAATGAACTAGATTACCGATAAGATATATATATATATATGTATATCTCGGAATTAGTAGGAGACTAGGCTGTGGTCAACTTAATTTAATTTCTTAAAAGTGATATGAGATTTGAACATGTAACATAGTTATATATAGATATGGATATTAAAAAACAGTTTATAAATATAACTATTTTCCAACCCCAAAAGAATAAAAAACGTATATATTAATTTAATAAAATTATGTAAAACAATTTAATAATATAATATAATAAATAATAATAGACACCTAATTTTCATGATTTGGTGAATTTATGTAAATAATTAAATTAGGAATGTGAATAATCATCGGGAGATGAACTGAACAGTCACTCCCTATTGTATATAAAAAAAACCTATCTAATGGAATAATATACGAATCAGTTTTTGTTTTGTGGAGTTACTGCATGGCTTGACATGGTATCACAGTCAGCACCTTTTTTTTGGCCTTTGTGTGTTTGTAACTCCTGGTCTGCTCCACTGCTCTCCATATAATTCAGCCACTAATTACCTACGTTCTGTCTTCCATCCCTGCACTCTCTGTTTGACATTCATCTGACATTCACCTGACATACGTTTGAACGCTGAATGTTTTGAATGTTGGATGTTTCATACGTTTGAGCACTGGATGCTTGTGTTACAGTGTGTGGCGTCTGGGAATTGGATGCGTGTACTGATGCATGTACACGCAGCGTGTGGTGCTGGTTGGTATAACAATCTTCTGTATTAATTCAATTGATTGCCATGTTAACAATGTTTGAATAGCTCGAGGAGTCATTTTTTATTGATAGCTTGAGGAGTCGTATTAGTATCAGAGCGCCAACAGCGTGAACTATCAAGCCATCAGGGGAGGAGAATCCGTTGAAACGAAAATAGAAATATATCACACTCGTACCAATACGCATGAACAACAAGCGAACTTGTTTCTTTCATATATTTGAACACTGGCCTGTTGTTGTATTTAAACGCTGACTGATTGTAATATTTTAACGCTGGCCTGTTGTTGTATTCAAACGCTGAATGATTGTAATATTTGAATGCTGGCCTGTTGTTGTATTTAAACGCTGAACTGTTGTATTTAAACACTAGTCATGGTATATTTGAACGCGGATTGTTGTATTTAAACACTGGTCATGGTATAGCCTGACATGGTATTAAGGCGATGCGCATTATTGTTATTTTGTTCAATAGCCCGAGACTCTATTCTTGATACATAGCACTGATGGAAGAGATCAATGATTGAATGAGGGGACCACTCCCTCGTCTTGGCGTTTTCTGTGTATGCTCGTGCTGTGTATGTCAGTGTTAGGATTGTGTTAATGCATGGCCTAATATCCTTTCAATAGTTGAAAGCCATACATTTGAACGATGACAACAAATTTGTAGCAGAATATTTGGTGGAGGCAGAACATCCATGATGCGCTGATCCCTTTTAAAAGAGGCCGTATACTGAGAATGCATTGAATGTTTTCATTGGTAGCCGTGTACATTTTCTCTCTGTGTATTGAAGTTTTGATGGCAGTGATTCAATGGGTACATGAAAATCTTATGTTAGAAGTTTTAATGGACGATAATACCCTTTGAGAATGCCTTTTTGAGTACATTTTACTATATATCAGTGGAAGTATTTTTCTATTAGCAGAAGATTTTTTTAACATAATTCATTCAATCATATCCATGGTGGGAATAGTTCTCACTGGCAAGGAGAACTATCTTGAATGGTCCCGGATGATAAAACACACCCTCATTTTCAATGAGTTGTGGAAAGGAGTGCGTATCATAGAAGGAGACAATGACCCAGTATAGCCTACCTCAGACAAAGAGCTTGTCATTTGGGAAAACAAGAACAACAAAGCTTATGCATTAATCACAGCATCTGTAAATGAAGAGATGAGTCACCATATTTTGTCATATTCAACTGCCTTTGAAGCCCTACAAAAACTGAAAGAACTCTATGACTCACATTCTGCACTTGAAGTTGTCCAACTCATGATTAAACTCTTCACTCTTGAACTACAAAATAATGATCCTCTTGCTCTTGCATCTG
>APFE030207170.1:93079-156875 GCA_000404065.3 Pinus taeda | reverse complement strand
AGGCTCTAGTGCCTCCTTCCTTCTCCTATTCTGTCATATTTATAAATCCTTCAATCCTATCCCAAGTTGTTCTTAAGGAGGGATGTTAGGATATTCCGACACATAGGAAATAGTTAAGTTCAACTTGGTCTAGTATAGAGTTCGGTATAGAGTTAGGTAAAGTGTGTTTCTTTACCATTGTAAATTTTGTAACTTACAATCCGACGGTCACGATATGTAGTGATCCGACGGTTCATTCTCTCCTCGGTATTACCGACACTTGATCCGTGGCTTGACACCCGATTGGTCCATGAATTCTATTTAAAGCGCATGGAGGGTCATTTGTAGGTTCATCGTGCGTGAGAGAAGATTATGTAAATTTTCATTCTTTTATTAATAAATTTCCTGTAGTAGCCACGTTGGCACAGGCCGTGGACTGTTTCCCTCTCAGAGGGTTTTAACCACGTCAAAATACTGGTGTATTGATCTGTGATCTGTTTGTGAGCGGTGTCCTTTTGGTGTTCTGTCTGAGGAACTTACCCTGTAAATTCTTACAAACTTGTTCTTAAAAAGGGTAAACAAATATAATGAAAACATGACATTTTGCGATTTGTCATATTTTCGAAAAATGTTTTAAATGAAACTATGTTGATGTTTCTGAAATCTAATGTTTTGAGTGAATACTCAGATAATCGTGAAAAACAAACAAAAGTTTGATAATAAAAGAAAAAATAGTAAAGAAACTCAAAATAATAATACCTAAAGATGAGAAAAAAAGGGCGTAAACCAGTTGCAATTAATAAGTGGTTAATAAATTTAATAATGTCAGCGAATTCTTCCCGGCTAATAATCCTTTGACATATCATTTTTAGCATCCTCCCTATCTAGTAGTATCAATGACTTTAATAATTTTACGTGTTTCTTTTATTATTGTATTGAAACAGAAAGTAAAACTTTAATATACTTTACACATGAATCTCTATGAATTCATAAATAAAAGTTACAATAATGTGTGAATTCAGAAATAAAAATTATGAAAGAGATTATGCCATCAAATTTGGATTCAGCATGACCATAACCATCATCATTGTGACGTTGTTGCAAATTATGAGATGGTATGTTTGATTAGACCCTCCTAGCCATTCACATAAGGAAATCCACAGTGGATATCACCAATATCCTGTTAAAAGATTCCATCATATAATTCAATGTCTTCCTGGCCCTATCTTTTCTATCATCATTCCCTATCAATGAATTTGATAAATTTCCAACTTTTTTCACTTTACGCGTGTTCTATAACTCAAACAACAATTTTTTCACTTTATGTGTGTTGTATAATCTAATTTTTCTACATTTTATTGTTTTTTTGAATATGATATGGATTTGCTAGAATTACAAATTTTAGTTGTGTATAACTCAAGTGCTCCGAGAATATTTTAGGGTGTTTAATTAATTTATGCATTGAGAAACAAATTTTAATCCATTAAAATTTATAATATCAATAAAATTTACATGGCCAAATTATTAAAAACAAATCAAAATATAGAATAATTAAAGTATGCTTTTGTTCTTCTCGTAAATGAGCACCATGATGCACATAACACTTACTCTACTTAAAAATTGCATGATGGGGTGGTTGGTGATGTCGTTAACATGAGAAATAGTGAGGTCCTGTTAACACCTAATCATAGGGATTGGATGAACAACTGTAATTAGTGCAAATAAATAATAGAGGAAATGGAGAGTCATCGGGAGATGAACTGAACAATCACTCCCCCTTGTATATAATAATAAACAACGTGAATGAATAATACAATTATATTTGAGGAGTTACCTCCTAGTTTGACATGGTATCAGAACCAGCGCCATTTTTGGCTTCCCTTTCTGCTTTGTAACTCCCTTCTTCCTATTCTACCTATGTTCTGCCTATTTTGCAAAACTGACCTCTTGCAACCACTCCATATGTGTGCCTTTGTCAAGAATTTGATATCCGTTCTGTAGGTTTTCCCCTCTCTGGCAATTGATGCAGAAGTCTGGCTGCTTACGTAAGGCAACTACTCCAATGGTATTTGACCTTCTCCTTCCCTAAAAAAAAAATTCATGGGTCCTTGCTTCGACACGGAGTTTTAGACTGTGACTCTCAGATTGACTTTGAAGAAAACCTGTAGATTACATGCCTTATTATCTATTCTAATATGTTTTTAAGTGGGCTATACTCGTGAAGTTTGAAAGAGGCATTTTATTTGAATCCTGTATAGGATGTTTTTAAGTGGGATGTATTGGTGAATTTTGAAAAAGACATTTTATTTTGTCAAAAATGTGCTTGTTTTCATCAGAGATACAGGTCCGGAATGTGTGCTTTGTTGATAATTAGACATTGGGGTTCACTTTTTTTGTGGACCATGTCTAAATTGGACCTTTTGAAGTGGAAGCCTTACATCTATACTCACCTGTTGGGTTTTGTGAGCATGTCCATACCTCTATTATATACATTAAAATTGTAGTTTTTTTTTACAAGGAGAGGTGCAACTTCTTACAGCTTATTAGCAACATAAGTATATTTAAAAAAAATATGTTCTCATTAATATCATTTTGGCAGTGGTCCTCAATGGGAAGGAAAATTATCTTGAGTGGTCTCAGAAAATAAAAAACACTCTCATTTTTAATGAGCTATGCAAAGGAGTGTGTGTTGGAAATAAAGATAAAGAGCCAGAACAACCTACCTTAGACAAGGAATTCACCATTTTTGAAAATAAGAACAGCAAGGCTTATGAATTGATTCCAACATCAGTAAATGAAGAGGTGAGTCGCCATATTTTGCCATTTTTAAATGCTCTTGAAGCCGTACAAAGACAAAAGGAACTCTATGACTCACACTTTGCACTTGAAGTTGTTCCACTCATGATTAAATTGTTCATCCTTGAATTACAAAATGATGATCATCTTGCTCTTGAATCAGAAGTAAAATATATTATTCATGATATCAAAGTCACTAATCTTGAACTAGACATTCCTCTGGTAGCTTTTCTCAAGGCGCATTATCCCACTTACTCAAATTATCTTGACTCATTGCAAGCAAATGGAAACCTCAAAGATATTACCTTTTACTCCCTTGTGAAAAAAATTGCTGAAAGAGAGAAAGCTTTTGGGAAGAAGATAGCTCCTCAGACTTCTGAAGAGGTTGTGTTCCTTGCACATAGAGAGAAGAGTCTTACTCAAGATTCTTCTAGAGGAAGAGGTGGCTAAAGAGGAAGAGAAGAAATTTTAGAGGCGAGGGGGAAGGGGGGGCAGACACTCTCAAGGAGAAAAGTCATATTTTCACTACATACGTTGCAAAAGAGATGGATCACATGATGCATCCACATGAAAGTTGCCCTGGGACAGAATTAAGCATGAAAGAAACCAACCCAAAGGTAAAACTAATGACAAATAGAAAGGTAAAGAACCTGAATCCGCTCACTATGTTGTGGCACACTGTAATATTGGAGTAAATGAAGACTTATTTAATGTTTCACTTTCTTCTTGGAAAAATGATTGGTTGCTTGATTCAAAAGCAACTTGCCACATTACTTTTAGAAGAGATTTTTTTGAAGAATTTACTAACAATGTTGATGGAGCAGTATACTTTGCAGACAAACCAAAACTCAAGCCATCAGGGCTTGGTATAATCAAGCTTAAATTTCCTGGTCTTCTAGACTTTCTTCTGCATCATGTTCTATATCTCCCACAAGTGAGGAGAAACTTGTTGTCCTTGGTCCACATCTGCCAACAAGGACACTCCATTCATATGTTTGATGGCAAGCTTGAGGTGAGAAAAGCATCAGACTACTCACTTGTCATGACGGGGATAGAAGAAGAAAGGCTTCTCAAGCTATAGGGTACCTTTGCTCGTGCACAAAATTTCTCATACAATTCTCGTTATGAAGAAGGTACATTTCCATCAAGTTTATTATGGAATGATAGATTTGGACACTTGAACTATGACAGGCTCTGCTTGTTGAAGAAAAATGTTGTTACTGGTTTGCCTACAATTTCTAGGAAACTTAAACAATGTGATGCTTTCATTATAGGAAAGCATAGCAAACAATCTTTTCATGATTCACATTCCAGAGCACATAGAAAAATTGAACTCATTCATTCAGATTTATGTCGTGCAATGCCTATTCCTTCTGCAAATGGAAATAGATATATCATAACATTTATTGATGACTGCACCAGAATGAGTTGGGTTTATTTATTGAAGAACAAATCTGATGCTTTTCAAACATTCAAAAACTTTCAGACATGGATTGGAAATGATGCACAATCTCGTATTAGCTCTATTCGCATTGGTAATGGAAAATAATACATGTCAAATGAATTTGAAAACTATTTCGCCAACATGGGATCAAACATCAAACAACGGTGCCTTATAATCCCCAACAGAATTTACTAGTTGAAAGAATGAATAGGACAATCTTAAATATGGTGCGCTCCATGATGTTTTTCAAAAATCTAAAATTGATGTTTTGGGCTGATGCAATTCTATGTGTTGTATATGTAGCTAATAGATTTCCATCCAATGCTATTAGAAACAAGACTCCCTATGTAATGTGGTATGGGCACATTCCTTTGGTAAAGCATCTCAGCATCTTTGATTCCACATGTTATGCCTTGATACCAGAGGTATATAGAAACAAACTTGGTGCAAGAAGTTGTAAGTGTATATTCCTGGGGTATTCATCACCTCCAAAGCATACCGTCTTTATGATGAAGTCAATAAAATTTTTGTTGTATCTGGAGATGTAATCTTTTTTGAATCATCCAAAACTCACAATGTTGTTGAGCGGTGACTTGATCACTTGGATAGATTCACAAATGCAGAATCATTTCAAGAATTTGATAATCAGATTCCACATATTGAAGGTGATGCAGGAGCATCAAGGGTATTTTTTTATTTGTAAATATGTTAGAAAAGGGGGTGTGACAACTTTTAATATTTTATTTAATTTGTTATTTTAAATAAAATAGGAGAGTGAGGATTTTGCAAATATCCTTTTATTAATTAAAAAGATATAAGAGAATTTGGGTAGTTAAGGATATAAAGGGATAAGATTCTAGATAATAGGATTTGTTGAGATATTTTAGTGATATTGAGATATTAAGGGGATTGAGCATTAAATTAGATCATTTTTAAAATTGTATAAATTCATTAAGCCTCAAAGGCATGGAGAGGAGATTGTGAGTTGTAGAGAGTGTGAGATTGGGAATAGAAAGCAGGGGTTTCTGCTTGGGAGCCTTCGGGAAATTTGCAAAGGGCCACCGAACTAGAATATCGGGCCAACAAAAGTTTGTAAGTCATTGTTTTGTTTCAGATTATACATACATTGGTTGATTGATTTAGAAACTATTTATTTGATTTCTGAAGTTCATGGCATTGTTGAATTAATGAAGAAATGATCAATGGGCTTGAATTTACATTGGTTCTGTGTGGAAATCGCCATGTATAATCATTGAGTGTAAAACGACATTAAATATCTATGTAAAGGATATATTGTAAGGCATTGCATCTGTAGCTTGGTGTGGAACTCTATATCCAAAAACTTTGTTTTGTCAGGGTTGTTGGTTATTGAGAAAAACTTGTGTAATTCAGTGACATCAATAATGGATGGATTTCACTGTTGCATAATGTATTAAATGAACTGTAAACCATCGAAGGGCTGTAGCATTTCTTTGGCGCAGATTTGAATAGTCGATGTTTAATGGTGTTAAACAAAAACAATGCAAAACTATCTGCCTGTCAATTGCGCTGAATTGGGTATGAACAAATTGTGAATCACTATTATTAATGTGTTGGTATTTTGTCCAAGAATAAAGGTTGACATGATATATGACCACGTTATTGAAGTTGTTTTCAAGAGAACTTAAAATTGCATCAGTTTTGTATTAAAATACAGAGTTGTTGACTACGCTAGTGGTATTGAGTGGCATCGTTTGTATAAGTCGACATTGAGAGCAGGAATATAAAACTGTGTTTCGGCTTGTAAAATCAATGGAACTTGACATACATAGTCTTGTTTTGTAATGTAACTGTGTGAGATGGAGGTTGCTTGAGTATTAATTCATATATGAGTTAAAATGATGTTATAGAAAAAAAATAAGTGCAGAATCGATATCTCTTAATCGAATTTCCATTTGAATGATTTTATTGTATGACAAAGGCACAGGTTCGAAATCCATTCGACGGAAATGTTTGAAATCCGGTTCAGAATTTGTTCCCTCTGTGGTGTTTGAAACTGTGTGGAAGTTGGTAGTTAAAGCCTAGAAGTTTTGAAACAGTTTGTTTACCAATCGATTGAAGGTACGTTCTTTGCGTAATTGTTACAAATTGGAACAGAATTATGTTACTTTTCGAAGTCTACATGTAGTGTCAGAGTGGATCGATGGTAGGTTGTATAAATCATAAGCGTCGATATTGAGACAAACCAGTCAGATGTTGAAAGCGGAAGTCAGTGAATGTGAACACGGCATTGTTAATTTGGGTTTGGTTTGATTAAAATATAAATGTTGTCAGAAGCCTGTGGATTCGATAGTGTATTGATATATTGAGTTTTAAATTTTGTCAGTGTTGAATCGAAATGGTATTAATACAACCCGAGTGTAATGTGTTAAGCTTTGAACACATTCAGAAGTTTGTAGTTTTATGAACTAATACATCTGCCAGATCGTTGAAGTTGAACACAATATGTATCCATTGTTGGATGGATAGGTATGAATGTTGGAATTGATCAAATTCTAAGTTTTTATATGAATTGTCATTTTCCTAAAATGGGTAAAGTGTGCTTATATAATTGGAACTTGATTTTGTATTAAGTTCAAAAGAGGAATCTTGTTATGAGCCTTGGTGTATTGAAGATAGAATGTTAAGAATTAAACATGGGAAGAGAATTGGAGAGGCATAAGCGCATTGACTAGAATTATGATTGAAATTTATATTTGAACTCACATTATCATTGGGTTTGCTTGAAGGACTCAAATAATGAATTTTCCAGACATTGAGGGTTTGATTTGTCAAAAAGCTGAGATGCATGTTTATGATCACAAAGATTAAACATTCTAGGTATTGCAGGCTAACCCTGCATCAGAAAGGGGGATTCCTATACTAGATCACCTGTGGAATCTTCTTATGAAGCACTCTCTCCCCCGCATGAAATTCCAACAACGGATGATACTTTGAGTGATGCGATTGACAGAATTGGGAGACTCAATCTTGATTCAGTTGCATCTCAATCAACGGAGCAACCTGGACCATCTCATAAAGGTCCCCCAAAGTGGCTTACAAACACACTTGAAAGTGTTCATCCTAATGAGGTTGGAGATACATGAACTAGAAATTCAACCCGACAAAATGGAGGTGATGTAGATGACTCTGATTCACCTGTTGATATGGATGTTTCTTATGATTGTGATTGAATTTTTCTATAGATTTTGAACCAACTTACTTTAAAGAAGTTTCTTCTCATGATGAATGGAAAGAAGCAATGAAAAATGAGTACTTGGAAGCTAGTTTATCCTCGATTGGGAACCAAATGAATTGGTTGCAAGTGGATCTACAAGAACAAGTATAAAGTTGATGGCTCACTAGAAAAGCACAAAGGCAGGCGTGTGGTAAAGGGTTTTGCTTAGAAGGAAGGGTCAATTATGAGGATACTTTTCCCCCACAACAAAATGGGCTACCATCCGGACAATCTTTGCCCCAGTAGCTCAGAACAGTTGGAAAATCCATCAAATGGATGTAAAAATTGCTTTCTTGAATGGAGATCTAAAAGTGAATGTTTTTATGTCGAAGCCTGAAGGATTTTCTGTAAAAGGACATGAACATAAACTATGAAAACTTATGAAATCCTTGTATGGCGTCAAACAAGCACTACAAGCCTGGTATGAAAAACTAAATGAACATCTTATGAAACTCAATTTTAAACATTATGATCTTGATTATGCAACTTTGTTTGTCAAGAAGGTTGGAAAAGAAATTTTATATCTTTTGGTATATGTAGATGATCTTTTGATGACAGGGAACAATGAGAGCTACATTTCATCCATAAAGAAGGAATTGAGGAAAGGATTTGAAATGACTAATTTGGGCTATGTTCATTACTAACTTGTTATTGAAGTAACTCAGCATCTAAATTCCATATTCCTTTCTCAAAAGAAGTACATTGGAGATTTTTTGAACAAATTTCGCATGACTGAATGCAATCCTCTGACTACTCCAATGGAACAAAACTTGAAGCTCACATCTATTGAACGAAAAGAATTTGAGGATGCAACAAAGTATAGACAGCTCGTAGGAAGTCTCAACTACCTAACTACTACAAGACCAGACATTTTGTTTACTGTTGGAATCCTCTCTAGGTTTATGCAAAAGGCTTGTGAGGGACATTGGTCTGCTACAAAAAGAGTTCTAAAGTACTTGAAGGGAACTCAATACTTTGGAATCAAGTATACACAGGTGGTCGAATTCAACTTGATTGGATACTCTGATTTGGACTTTGATGTAGACAAAGAAACTAGGGTATCTACTTTAGGTTATGTTATACATCTTGGATTAGGAGCTGTCTCCTAGAGACCACACAAACAATCAGTTCCAGCAGATTCCACAACAGAGGTGGAGTATGTGGCAACAGCTAAGGCAACAAAAGAAATTGTGTGGCTTAGGAAAATTCTTGAAGATTTGCAGGTAAAACAAGTACAATTGACTCCACTCATGATTGACAATACCTCGGCAATAAATCTGGCCAAGAACCCAAAGTTCCATGATTGAACGAAGCACATCAATACAAAATATCATCTAATTCGACATCATGTTGAGGCCAAAACAATCTGTCTTTGCCATTGTTCCACTAATGAGTAGATTGTAGACATATTCACTAAAGCACTTGGAAGAGAAAAGCTTGAAAGATTCAGAATGATTCTTGGACTCACCAACATCCCTTCAAATTAAGGGGGGTAATGTTGACACCTAATCATAAGGATTGGGTCAACAACTGTAATTAGTGTAAATAAATAATAGAGGAAATGGGCAGTCATCGGGAGATGAACTGAACAGTCACTCTCTCTTGTATATAATAATAAACAACCTGAATGAATAATACGAGTACATTTGAGAAGTTACTGCCTCGTCTCATAGGCCCTAAACATGATATATACAATGTAGTTTTTCGGCCATGTTTTTTTTTCTTGTAATGCTTGTTAGGACCATCCATTTCCTATTATATATAAGTAAAATTTACACCACACAATTTTACCTAGTGGCCTCAACTCGCTCCGAAGGGAAACTAAGTCTTTTGGCCACCGGTCAGCATTATGCGCCATCCAAAAAGACAAAAAATTTGATCTTTCTATCAGGGCTAAGTTGGTCTCAGTCTCATGTCCAAATACTATATAACTTCTAACATAAACAAGAGGAATTTTAAATTCTATCTGCATAAGCAAAAACTAAGAACAGAGGAACTAATCCTTCTTGATGTTTTGCTCCTCTGAGTTTGAGGCAACATGAGCAAGGTCATCAGTAGTGGCCTTTGGCAATCCAAACAGTTCCACTGGTCATAACATTGATTGTAGCCCCATGTTTAATCAAGGTATTGCAAACCATAATGGTATTAACGTGCACAACCATTAATGGGTTACGAGGATCCAAGTATTTTGCGGAGATCACCCTCATAAGCGTTAGATCAGACAACTGCCCAAAATCATTGATAGTGGGGGTATCTCTTATTCTTCTGCTAGGAATTTTAAACCATTATTCCTAGATAAGGTTCTTGTAAATGGGGACATCTTTGATTCCTTGGAGAAGGGGTAATTTAACACATAAGTTCTTCAATTCTCCTAGAATTTCAACCTCTTCTCAGGTGTGTTGTTTAGGTTGGACCAACCTTTCAGGACAACGAGGTGCATTAGTGTGAGGGGCACTATATTCATTCTGTTATTCAAGTTCTTCAGGTGGATAATGTTGATGAGAATCTTGAAATACCTTCCCCTACCAAAGGATGATCTCTTGGATTTCCACAACATAAGTATATATGATGTCTCCCCATTATAATCCTATTATGCCTACTTATTGTTTAGGATCAAATTGGGTTGGGCAGGTATTTGAGGTTTCTTAGGTGGGTTGTGGTTAGGGAGCTATGGGTGAGCTCTAGGAGGTGAAGTTAAGCTAAGATGTTGGGCTACTTGAGGCCTCCATCCTTGTGAGGAGTTTCCCCATTGAGCAGGCTAAGATTGATATGGCTGGAAAGGTGGGTTGACACGATGATGGGGATACTAAGGAGAATAAGTCGAAGGAGAGGTCATGTACCAAGATGGATGAGTTAGATGGTACCAAGGATAGAAATTTTTATTCTGGTTTGAATTATAAGAAGGATATTGTGCACCTAGAATGCCCTATTGATAAGGTCGAGCACCTTGATAACTTATCTAGTTGATGAAAAAGAGTTGCTTCAAGTCATTATTAGCCCCTTGGTACACAAGTTAGACCTAGAAGAGATAGGAATTTGTCTCTTTCATGGTTCTCTTCAAAAAAAGAGCATAGCTCTATGGTGTTCAATGGGCATTCATTTCTAGGATGCCTCTTAGTTCATCTAGGGAAAAAGATAGATAATACCCTTTTTTTCTTCCTCTTGCCTCCTTTTCATTTGCGTATTATCCATCTCCAAGGAAAAGCTATGCAAAATTTCACTCTCGAATTCTTCCAACATGTGCCCTATCTCATGTTTGATAGTTGATGTAGATGGAGATGAGTTGACCAGGCCTTGACTAGACCTACCATTTTTCCTAGAAACCATATAATGATTCTTGAATAATGTCTTGATGTCACCATAGGTCAGTTGGTAAATGTCTCCTCTAGGAAACATAATGAGGATCTCCATTATATCCTCCCTAATCCTTCATAGAAGTATAAGCTTGAGTGATTCAGGATGAAGGCTACAGGTTAGCTCTTCGTAATTGAGTTCGAAACTTTACTCATAATCTTCTAAGGACTCATCTCGCCTAGAGTGATCCTAAAGATTTATTGGTTTGTCTCCTTAGACCAACAATAGTGCCTGTACTTCCCGTTAAATTCTTTCTACATTTGTTCCCAAGTGGTGATATTGTCGCCAGGTAAACTCATAAACCAAAAAAACGTTTCATCCTTGAGGGTGGAGGGCAAAAATCACTAACTTTGGTTCATCAGAGGCATAGTCATAGGTCCTACAAACTAAAACAAACTCAAAGGTAAAAATTTCAAGGTCCTCAAAGGCTAATCCATGGAAATGTGGAAGGGAAGTAGGGATTATACTCTTCATTCTAGCCTCCACATTGGTCTCTTAGATAGGAAATAACTTATTTTTCTTATTTTCAGCCATGGTTTGGGTAGGTGATATGGGATCTTCCTACCCTATGGGTTCCTAAAAAATTCTAGGTTTCTCACCTAGAGGATCTTCTAACTCCCCTGTAGTTAGAGAGGAAAGCTCAAAGTTACCAAATAAGAGGGATGATTGACATCTTGATGGGGTGGGGATTTTTTGTAGAAATTTCTTTTGATTATCGCTACTCCTATGAGCCATGAAAGAACTAGTTTTTTTTCTGTATCTTCTTTTTTCTCCCTTTTTATTCTTCAAATCAACAACAAAGATTCATAACAAATGATGGAAAAGAAAATATAGTAACCTCTAAGTAGAAGGAACACCTACTTGGACACCTCCCCAGAAACGATGTGAAAAAGTGATAAGCCCTAGTATCACAACAATATTGTCGAGACTCCCAAGGCTACGAACTTTAATTATCAACCTAGTATTCATAAAAACTTAAGAGGTGAAAATGATGTATGCATAGTAGGTGAAGCACTACTCATTCCACCTTTAAGCAATGTACCAAATCAAGGCATGCAACAAACACTCTTTTAACTAGCTCAAGGAAGGGAATTTCATGAAAAATAAAGTTCTACTCTAACTGCAAGAATGAAATTAATTGCTCTACTTGTAGAAATGGAAAATGCCATTCATCAAATGTAAAGTTTGAACTTAGTTACAACAATGTAAATTTTATGCTACTTGCAGGAATGAAAAGTAATTGTCTATTTTTAGAATGTGAATCTTGGGCTATTTGCAACAATGTAAATCGTTATGCCAATTACAAAATGAGAAAATTTTCTCTAAAAAGAAACTAAAAATATGCAAGAACAAAAAATTTGTAATTGAAATCCTAAGAGCATGTTAGGTCCCCAGACTACTAGTGTAACCCCTTATTCTTATTTGTACAACCCCCTTATTATATTTTTGTGCCCATGTAGTCCCCATATTGTTATTATTGTTCCCCATAGAAGCCCACTATTGTTAGTATTTTACCCTTACAATATTATTGTTATGTCGGCTTTAATTATATTATGACCCCTTAGAATCCTATATAAAGAAAGGAGGTCCTGTCATTTGTATCATCAAATAGTTGTTCATTTGTGTAATGTAAAAGAGGTTGCCCCCTCAAAGAGGCTTATTTATAAGGTGTTGATCTATCTTTTCTATCCTTTTGTGAGTTGGTTTCATAACATTTGGTATCAGAGCTTTGGATTCTAGGGTTTTCACTTCTCCAAACAGGTCATCGTGGCATTCTTGCTATAACATTGTTTCTGTGATGTTTCAGAAGCTAAAAAAATGTCATTTCAGAGGAAATCTCACTGAACTTCGAGTCCAAACTTCAGATCTTGTCTCGCTATATTTTCGGATATATGATCTGAGGAAGTTAGGGTTTTTGCAGACTCCCAAATTACATCTTGAATAGGTGACCTAGGGAAAATCGTCATAACTATCTCTCTAAGCATTAGATGGAAATTTCATTAGAAGTTATAGAAAGAGGATGGATTGTAGTTTCTTGTGTAAATTTTTCAGATCTGAAGCTCAAAACAGTGACATGTGGCATGTCATACAAGTTCACTATTCTGAAAAGGTATATAATTAGGTCATCTTGGGAGATTGTGCATAAATTTCTCTCGGAGAATTCAATTTCTATCAGAATGGTGGCACTGCAAAGAGGACACAGAGGATTACTGTACGTCACAATTTCAGAATTGGGAGATCCGAAATTACAAAGTTACAGTCATTTCAAGATCGAGCTCCTAAAATCAAGAAAAAGGGAGATGAGGAAGTTTGATAGCAAGGGTCCAGTAAATTGGATACTACAGATGGATAAATATTTTGATCTACATGGTGTACCATTGTAAAAAAAGTTATGTATTGCATCTAATTATTTAGAACTGAATCAATTTTTATGGTATAAAGGGCTTTGTTCTCGTAAACCACTTGTCACCTGGTCAATTGTCACGAAGGAAATGATAGAACATTATGAGGATACAAAGAGAAACACCTTCTTTAGCCAATTGATAAATCTCAAAGAAAAGCCTTCAATGGCAGAGCACATTGAGGACTTTCCAAAATTGAATATAAGGGAAAATGATATTCCAGAGAAGCAGATGATTGTTGTCTCCATAAAGGATAACATTAAACAGGAGGTTCATCTTTGGGAACCTGATTCATTGGAGAAGGCATTCATGTTGGCAAAGAAAGTAGAAAGCAAAATTATGGAAACAAGGAATTCTACCCCTCACAACTATAAACATGGAAGTTTTGTTTCTCCTAACCTTACACAACCTACAAGAGCCACACCATAACAATTGGAAGAAAAAAGAGAAAAAGGGCTTTGTTACAATTGTGATAGCAAATGAACTAAAGGTCATAAGTGTGTTGAGAAGAAATTATTTTAGATAGATTATGAAGAGGAGGAAAAAAAGGATCAAGAAACATCAAAAGAAGAGGATATACACCAATAAGAAACCCCGGAGAAAGAAGAAATGAATTCGACCATATCTTGTAAAGCATTGGCAAGAATTACCACTCCTCAAACTCTCAAGAGAGAAGGGCATATCAAGAAAAAAAAGGTTCGAGAAGTGAAAGATCACATTGAGGAAGAAGAAATGAATCCAACCATATCTTGTAATGCATTGGCCAGAATTACCACTCCTAAAACTATCAAGATAGAAGGGCATATCAAGAAAAAAATGTTCAAGAAGTGAAATATCACATCAAGCATGAAGAAATGAATCTGACCATATCTTGTAAAGCATTGGAAGAAATTACCACTCGTCAATCTCTAAAGGTAGAAGGACATATCAAGAGGAAAAAGGTTCAAGCAGTGAAAGACCACATCGAGCATCAACAACAAGTTCTCCAACTTTCAAAGGATAATGCCACTTTCGTGCAGAATTGAATGAAACAATAGGTAGATGAAAATCACAGTGAAAAATGTTTTGATGTAGGTGATTGGCTATTTTTATGGCTACATCTCAAGCAAGCTATTTATGAGAAGGAAATGTTGACAGTACTACATGCAAGAAATGGCGGCCTTACCCAATGGGAAGACACTTCAAGGTAAAAATGGATCATGATAGTCTTAAATAATTTTTAGAACAAATATTATCTTTAGAAGAATAACAAAAATGGGCCACAAATATGTTGGGTTATGACTTTGACATCATTTATAGAAAAGGGAAGCAAAAGGTTGTTGCAAATGCACTCTCAAGAAAGGATGAGGATGTGGAAGCATTGTTTTGTGCTATTTCCATTATGCAACCAGATTGGATAAATGAAGCAAAGGATGAATGGAAGAAGAACGAAGAAGTGTGGTCACTCATTCAAAAGTTGCAGAAGATCTCAATTCAGACAATATTGCAAGAAATTGAAGAGGAAGGAAAAATCATATTGGAACTTGGAGTAGACATAGAAACAAGAACCTGATAGCTACGAAATCAATCAATTTCAGAGTATCTCATCACATGGAAGAACTTACCCACCAATGATTCAACATGGGAGGACAAGAATTTTATACAGAAGCATCAAGAACTAGTCAAGCATTGAGGACAACACTTTTTGAAGGAGAGGGGCATTTTAGGCCCCTATACTACTAGTGTAACCACTTATTGTTATTAGTACAACCACCTTATTATATTATTGTGCCCATGTAGTCCTCATATTATTATTATTGTGCCCCATAGAAGCTCACTATTGTTATTATTTTTCCCTTATATTATTATTGTTATGTCAGCTCTGATTATATTATGACCCCTTAGACTCCTATATATAGAGAGGACATCTTGTCACTTGTATCATCTAAGAATTTCTCATTTTTGTAATGTAAAGGAGGTTTCCCCCTCGAAGAGGCTTATTCCTAAGGTGTTGATCTATCTTTTCTTCTTTTTGTGAGTTGGTTTAATAACAAAGCATGAATTCAGGAAATAGGCCTAATATACTTTACATGGATAAATCACCCTATTAATGACTGTGCTCAAAGGAAATTGATTAGAGTAACAAAAGTCATATGCATTTCATGCGGAAATCATCATTGTCATTCAATTTAGAAATTTGTCATCTAATCCTAATTGTAGAAATGTGCTTGCAATGAAAAGAAGGTAGGTTCAAACTGGTCTCTGGCCTTCCTGAATCATGGATTCCAAGCCTAGGTGTCATTACTTAAGACTAAGGGACAACAAATAAGCTTTTGGAGCAAATATGGTCATTTTTAGGGCCTAAAATAGGTTTTCTACATCATGCTACATGTTTGCTATAGGATGCTACATGATTACCCTGTTTTGCTACAAGATTGATCCTATTGCCATCCTGAGGATGAAAAATGTCATTTTAAGGCGGGAAAGGGTAAGTAAGGGTATATGGGGGTTGTGTTATTCATTTTCCAGGCATAGTGCCTCTCATAGGGCCATATTACACAAAACCAAGTGCACACAATGACCCTTATATAACCCAGAAACAAGGTCTTACTGGAAGAATTATGAGCGAAGTGTGGGATAACAAGGAAGGAGTTGATGATTACATGGAGAGTGTAGGATTGCTATTCCAACCTTACAAGGACATGTAAACCAATAACAATCCCTTTTTTCTACTCAAAGTGTTGATGAGATTGCAACAAAAAAAACTAAGAAGGAAAGGGTGAGATGAATTTTATGAAATTAAGCAAAGGGGGACTTCATTCCATTAAGAACCAATTCTCCTCACAACATGCATCTAACCTACATGCATGTAAATTTGGAATATATTATTTTAAATCCTAGATTCTGTAAACAAAGTATGCAAGATATAATGAACTAAAGCCTAGAAAATTGCAAGGGGACATAGTCACATATATTTGGCTTGTTGTTGTAGACTCCTCAACCACTTTTGCCACAAATGAGGTTGTAATCAGGCTTGTAACAACAATTTTCTAGAAAATAAACTTTTACTAAAACAAGGAAAGAAATATTTCTACTAAAATAATGCATAAACATGATAGAAAAAGAGGGACTATAGCCTATGGGTTAGGTCCTAACTAAAGGGGACTCAACCCTCTACAACAAACTTAGATGTGAATCAATAGTATAATTTTCATTAACATAAAATAGATTCCAAATACATCGTACAATGATAGAATCAAGCTCCTAACTCTTGATAGTACTTCACCGCTCTAGAAATTTGAATCCTAATTCACCCTTAGGCCAATTTATTTATACAAGGAGGATTGAGAGGCAGCCTCCTTGAAAAGAGGATTGCCTCCCTCCAAAAATTCAAAAGAAGTGGATCTAGCACCCTTAGACCATCACATTCACTTGATTTCATTGGATGCTAGTAGATCTTGAGTTATGTATGAGTGTAGATGAGTGATTCTAGGGATCACTTTGAGACAAAGGAGAGTAAATGAAGGGGACAAGCCTCTTTCACTTCCTCTTGTTGCCTCCAGCATGCCTCTGCATCATAAATCTACTAAAAATGCTCCTTTTCTTGTACATTAACCACATTAGGTCATGAAGCATGAGAAAGATCCTTTAACCTTCCTATTAAACACATTATGGACAAAAATATGTTAATTAATGTGAGAAAAGGAGAATTATGGGTTGGAGGGTGGAAAAAGGCCCTTATAATATACCTTTTGATGGTGCTCATCATTTGTTATGATCTAAACCCCAACCATAACACTAAAGTATTGTAACCACTTTAGGTGAGACTTTCTTCCCTTGCAGAAGATCGAAAATGCCAGCGCTAAGCTAGATTACAACAGAAACCTTCATTGGCATCCTAAGGTAGAACCCTCGGTCTCTATTATTTTTTCTCCAACAAAGAGTTATGTTTCTAGGGCCAAAAAAACTAATTTAGGTTTTAGATATTGGTTACTAGAATCATCAAGTGTAGCATCATCAAATGATGGGAAGAAAAGTGTGATTCTTTTATTTATCAATGGACACAACTACAAAAAAAACCCTAGAGTGGGTCTATGCCAAGATCCTTTTTACTAAAATTAATATGACTAATATGAGATATTTTGGGTTGAGTTCCCTATGAAGTTGTACCAATGATTGAGCTTGTTGCAGCAATCATTGAGAGATAGGAGTGCTATTCGAATCTACCACAGGTGGACAACATCTAATCTAACTTCTTTACATCAGATGGAGCATGAACTTAGAAGAGCCATCGAATATTTGGTGCAAGCTGCTTTGGAGGGATACGACATTGAATTTGTTGCATAGAATAATCAATGATTATCAAATATAGAAGAGGTATTTAGATATGGGATAAGAGGGAGACTACTGAAAGATATCCCTTTGTGGACTAAGCTTTTTCCAGTAGAAGAAATAATATTACAATTTTCTTCATCTAATAGGGAATATTAAAACCATCCTTCTGGGTATGGGACTTCGAGGAAGTTAATTATAAATTGTGAAAGCTGAGAAAGAGTCATGATGAGTGGCGAAGAGATGCAGGATGTATGAGAATTTAGAAAAATTGTCAAGGCAAGTATATGTGATGAATGGAGGGATCAAAAGATGCAAGATATTTAGAGAAGAAGAAGGGAATTGAAGTAAATGCGAAACTGTTGTCCAACCCTGAGATGTGGAAGGGAGATTTAAAAGGAGATGAGAGATATATAATAGGGAGAGGAGATATAGGAACTTAGGATGGAGAAGAAATTGATGGTGATAATTCATACTAAGAATCAGGTGAAACCCTAATGTCAGGCCTAGAGATTGTAGAGAATGATCATGTTTCCCTTGAAAACATTGAGATGTATTTCATGATGTGAAATATATTCTATGAGGAAAAGATCTTCCCCAAAATAAATGTTCTCCAAGGTAGAAACTCAACCAATCCTCTTCCATCCCTTTTGTCGGTGCTCAACTCTATTCCAATAAATTTTCTTCCTAAACTGATTAAAAAGTTGAATTTTCACAAGGTAAATGTAGGTAGAAGTTCCTCTAGTTTTGGTCAACCAAATTTGGGTAATATTTCACAACCTTTTCCTTAAGGATTTTTTTGGTCTCTTATACTTTTATTCAAATGGCTAGGAACATGGCTAGTTCCTTCACCCAGTATACTAAGTTCCATGGTTAGAGAGATAAAGACGTGGAGCAACACTAGTATTTGTATGAGGTCATCTGAAGGTTTAGAGGAACTCCAGATGTGACTAAGATAGTTGAATTACAAATCACTCTAAGGGGTTGAACTCTAATGTGGTACATGAAAGTCACACATAATATTCAAAATTTGACTATAGATACACTATGCAAATATTTCATCAAAGAGTTTAAATTACCGTAGAAAGAGCAATAGGTTTTGAAGAAAATACGAGATAGTAAATGGAGAGAAGGGGAGATTGCATGGGAGTGAATTTAGATACTTTAATATGCTTTGTCCAAGTTAACTCATAGAATTCACGTAAACTATAAAAATGAATGGTCCATTCAAGTTCTATTTTGTTTGACCCAAATACCTTTAACGTAGCAAAAGATCAAGACTTTGCAAGAATATTTGGAACATGAAATGAATATTGAAGAAATGGTAGGATACATTGGTTACATTAAACTAAGGTCTAATTTTAGTGACCCTATCTTGAATGATCTCCAAAACCACATTATTTTTTTGACACATAGATTGAAGGAGATAAATATTGCAAGACATGATTGTTCTTAGGTTTAATGTACAAATTACTATGCAGAAGGACATTATGTTAGGGAATTTCCAGGGTTATGATGGGAAATACCATATAATGTTCCACTAGGATCCCCTCCTCTACATGCAGGACCTTTAGGAGGAGTTGAAAAATTATCGACGAGTTTTCCTTTTCAAGTAAATACTAGTGATGCTACATTTCCAAACCGACAAGGTACATATTCATATCAGCATTGTAAGGTGTGGCATTTTTATGGACACTCACTACAATTGTCTTGTATAATATAAAATTACTAATCTATATAGCTCTATTTTCTATGAGTTTTATGGTTCTCCCACAAATCATACTAACTATTGTAAATCCTTGGGTGCTTTGGTTGATTGACTAGATCACACTGTGTTCCATGTGAATGAGTCCACTCGAGGAAGAGGAGGCACACATTATAGAGGAGGAATAATTGGTAGAAGAAGGCAAATGAAGTGTTAAGATTGTAATGAAAAGGGACATGTTTCTAGGGTTTTTTCCCTACTGAAAAGATCGTGGTGTTCACATTTCCATGTCAATACTCATGCAATTGAATATTGTCCATAAATACTTTCTTGATGGGAGGAGTGAAATCTTCAAGGAGGATCTAATATGATTATTTATGAGTGACATATTTTATAAACAATCCAACCACTAAATATTAATATTGTTACTTGATGAGGCATTAAGACTAGTGCTAACAAGGACTCTTTTAAACAACATCTAATAAGAAACGTTGAGTCTTCACATGCTATATATGATATTATTCAATAAGAGATATTATAAGGATGTTCCATATATATTCTGGTTGATAGCTTACTCCTCTCATAACCTTCAAGTGGTGTGATCAAAGAAGGCCCAATCTACACACCCTAAGAAAGATCCCTAGTCATCCCTTGATTTTCTCCAGAATTTTCTCATCATGTTACTATCTTATGTTTTTTATTTCTTGATATTCCAAGTGATGAAATTCTTTCCCAACAGTTGTGAAAGAAGCTGAAGGGCTTCGTGAAAGATGAGGAGTTACCACAGTGACCTATTTCTTCAAATTTACCAGAGCGACCCATTAGAAGGGCCAGTCACAAGAAATGAATATTAGGGAGAGAATTCTAGATTGATGCTCAAATTGAAGGATATTAGATGAAAGAATCTATGTTAGATTTTGTCTTTAAGGTCAGTATTCTACCAAAAATGACTTAGGAGGCAGTGGGAAGACCTAAGCTGGTGTTATGTCTAATTTAGCTATGAATGGGTAACTGATATGACATCTTTCCTATTGGTTTTTTAGAAGACGTGGAAGTAGATGTTACTGGTTTGAAAGCTTATGTTGATTTTGAGGTCACTGATATCATCAAAGATAAAGATATGTATCCAACAATATTGGGAGTTGATTGGGATTTCTAGAACTATGACATCATTAATCTGAGCTAAGAAACAATATATAAAGTTAGGGTCATTTAGGCATCAGATGATTCTTAGGGTCATAGATAGACAAAACCTATTCATGATAGAGAAGATACTAATGTCATTGATCAATTGTATCAACTTTCTATAAGGGAAAGGGAGGATTATATAAATCCTATATCTAGTGGGTTCCTCAGTTTATGAAGTGTTCTAAATATTAAACTTTATTCAAAAGTTTTGTTGGAAGAGTGGAAGTAGTGGGTCCATGAATTAAATTCCAGGAGAGGCACAATTGTTCACTAGGCTTGATAGATTGGCACAAAGGTAAGGTGTTATCCTATATTTTATAATATTATTCTTGTAGATGATTTTGTAGGAGACAATGAATCTACTGTGGCATAGAAGAAAATATTTCCCCTGATGTATGTTGTTCTACAAGCTATTCGTGCTCTGTAGTGGGTTTCTCATCACAACCATTTTTCATCTTAGGTAGTCGTGAACTCTTCCCTTTTACATATATTTCTTGAACTAGAAAAGAGAATTTGTGTTCTTTCTTTGTATTAGGTTCATACTAGTCCTAAGAATCATGTTTAGACCTATTCTATATAATGGAAGAAGAACAAGGTACATGTTGAAATTTTGATACATCATTCTATTGATACTCTGGGGTGTGCTCCTAAGGGCTGGTATTTGAAAGAAGACATGAAGAGTTATACTTCTAGTTGGGATGAGTTTTTTTCTTATTTCTATGTTGATTTTAGTTTCTCAAGTGAAAATTCTCGTATTATAAAAGATTTGAAGGATGTAAAAAAAAATCTATTTCACACTAAGAAAGGTCCTTCAAAATTATTTGCAAATTAGGTTGCGAAGTTGTACTTGATTTGGGTTTCCACATTAGTGTTGATTGCTGAAAAAATGACAGCGAAACTAATGATGAAGATATAGAAGGGTTAGGACATATTTCTTTTAATGAATATGAAGGGGAGTGAAGCATCATGGATGATCCTCCTTAGGGTCCCCCACATTTACATCCCTTGAAGTTGTGAAAGTTTAATATCTATTACAATGAGAAGCCTATGATTGTGTTTATAGGAGATTACTGCGATGAGAATACTACCAAGGAGATCTTTGAATTTCATAAGGAATATGACAACCTGATTCCTTCATTAGATTTGGAGCTAAAGGGTATTAAAGGGGATATCAAGGAAATGAAGATTGTTATGAAGGATGATGCATGACCAATAAAGCACGATCCATACTAACTAAATTCTAGGGTCAAGGAAAAAGCCAAAAGGGACATTGATAAAATGTTAACAATAGGCCTTATATTCCCTATGGATGAAGATTATTAGATAATTCCCATAACCATCCAAGATAATGACTTTGATTAAATTATATTCTATGTTGATTATTGTAGCCTAAATAATGCTTGTGTGCACGGTCCATTTTCT
Organism: Pinus taeda; assembly: GCA_000404065.3. Taxonomy (NCBI): domain Eukaryota; kingdom Viridiplantae; phylum Streptophyta; class Pinopsida; order Pinales; family Pinaceae; genus Pinus; species Pinus taeda. The sequence goes on along the minus strand of APFE030207170.1, from coordinate 135,018 downwards.
ACTTCTTTCAAAGATGTGGTTCTAAATAATGTTACAGGCTAGGAAGCTTAATCGTTTACAAATAAGTTCTTAGGATATAATTAGGTGCATATTGTTGAAGAAGATTGGAATAAATCTAATTCTACCATAAAATGGGGCTCGTATTCATATCATGTGATGTCGTTCAGTCTTAAGAATCTATCTGAAATATTTTATAGAACTATTATTATAGCCTTCCATGAGTACATACGTAACTTTGTAGAGGTATATATGGAAGAATTGCTAGTTTATAGTCATTTGAAAAATCACTCAAGTTTATTAAGGGTGATGTTGATCGATGCAAACCATTTCAGATCTCTCTTAATATGAAGAAGTACATCTTTGTTATACAATATAGAACCTTCTTGGGGCATATGTTTTGCAAGGCAAGTGTTTCAGTAGACCCAACCAAAGTTGCCATCATCCTTAAGATGCCTCCTGCAACAAATGTTAAATACCACAGATCCACTATTGGGAACATATGTTATATTACAAATTTATCCATAAGTACATTTTTATTACTACTCCATTGGAGAATATCCTTAATAATTTCGAGCCTTCTATGTGGACCTATCAGTGTGATGCAAAACTTGAATCATTGAAGGAGAATTTAGCAAGTGCTCCAATTCTATACTATCTTGAATGGAATAAATAGTTCTATATACATTTTAGTGTGTCTAGTACTTCTCTCAGTGCCATCTTCGCACAACCCCAGGAAGAAAATTTATATCATGCTATGTACTTCTAGTTATACGGGCTCAACTTGGATGCATAAAATGAATAGAATTAATTTATTGTAGCTAGCCGAGGCAATAGATGTTGACACAACCCATCATTTTGTTATTCAGAGCACTGCCTTGATGCTGAAATGGTTAGGTCACTTGGATATGTAAATCTACAAGTAGAACATTTTGTAGGTTGTTCCTGAGTAGGTTTCTTCATTTGGAGAAGAAAAATCTAAGAAAGAAAAGGAATAATGAATGAAAAATTACTCAAGAAAAAATCATTAGGCTATAGTCAAGGTCTATTAGGTCCCTCACTTTTTGGAAAAAATATGGTTATAATATGGTTGTAGAAAAATGGTCACATAACCTAGAAAAATGAATGGTTAATCTAGCTAGAAGTGATTAGTGGAAAATATTAAGTGGTAAGTGGTGGAAAAAATGTTTATTTAGGAATTAACCAAGTACGAACAAAAGAAAGATGGAGCCTTTATAGTTGATGGAATCAAGCGAGCATGGACCAATTGAGAATGAAGTTGATTGATCTCATTAAAGTTGTCATATTTGACTCTATCAAGCGAGCATGAGTTAAACATGATGAGATCAATGTGCCACAAATATATAAAGGGATTCAATTTGAGTGTCGGAGTAGGTGATAGTAGAGAAAGTTTGACATACTATTCAAATTTTGACTCATATTATACTATTGTAATTTTGTGTCTATAATAAGGATTTTTGGGAATGGTATTTGAAATATTTGGCTGGGATATAATAGATCTACAATGTAATGATTATCTAAAATGATAATAATAAGAGAAGAATATTGAAATAATATTTATTGTGCAATACATGTGGATATGTTTGTGATTGTGTGCACGGTTTAAATTTTTGAATTCCTATGTCAAGTTCCTTTGTAGCATTCTCTATTCATTTCTTGCACAATAGTTATTCAAGTAAACTGTAATGGTTAATGGATACTAAAATACATTCAAGTTGTATAATGCATTATGTCAGCATCTCAACGGAAACCATCACACCTAAACCCAAATACGCTTTTGGTGGGACTTTATTCCATTAGGAAAGATTGAAAATGCCAATGTTAAACTAGACTATGGGAGAAACCTTTGTTGGCACCCATAGGTAGAGCTCTGGGTTTTTGTAATAAATTTCTAACAATAATCACACACACCACTCTCTCTCTCTTTCTCTCTCTCTCTCTCTCTCTCTCTCTCTCCCCCCCCAACATGCCTCCTAGTGGGCTCCAGTATTGCAGCAATAATGTTGCAACTCCTAGGGCTCCCTTCTTTACTTTTATCAACCCGATAGTTCGTACTAAACTTGGAAGCAACAGTGCTATATGCACAAGTACTAGCACTTACTACAGGCTGTCACTTCGTCAGCTGGCACAAGTTCACTAAGAGCTTAAGCCAAATTCTATGAGTTCTTAGAAGAAGCTTTTAACTGTGATGGATGAAAGCTAACTCAAAAGAGGCTAGTCTACTTGCAGAAAGAAGCTAAAAACTGAAAGGAAATGCAAACCCTAGCAAAACCTAGTTTTATCGACTAACCCTACTGGTGTGAGAAAAGAGATGAAAGCTACTGAAATGGATGCCATTGACTCTTGGAAAGGTAAAATGCATGTGAATAAGATACTTCTAAAGGAAAATATGGAAAAAGCATTTTTTTTGTATTTTTTAGTAATTTTGCAGAATTATTATGCATGTGCTTTAACTATTTTTGACTGTGCAAAGGGTTATTGGCGAAAGGAAATGGGGTGGACACTTGCGGGAGGTTGGGAAGGTCAGAAGAGGGCCTAAGGGGTACCTATCAACCTTCTGGATAACTCCACAATGATCAGATCTCGAAAAACTACTCACGTGAACTTCTATAGGAAGTCTACAGGGGTTCTACAGGAAGTTTTACAAGAATAGGCCGAAAGTGGATTTTAGAGGGTTGATGGTGGAAAAACGGTGGGAAAGTGGAAATGAAGGATGGATAAGGATTTTGAGGGTTCTAGTACTTGGTAAATGAAGCTAAGGAGTGATGAAGAGGGTTGGATTTGTTCAAGGATGAAGAGAGAAAGGTTGCACAAAAATGTAGAAATTAGGGCAAGTTGGGAAAGTGTGGCAAATGAAGGGAAGAAATATTGAATTAGGGGTTGGAATAAGTTGTATGATGGAGGAAGGGTAGGTAGGAATGTATTGTAGGTGCTCTGCACACTATTTTCCAGAGCTGATCGAACAAAGACTGAAAAAAACAAAGACTTATCTATTTTGACCTAATCTGCCCTTAAAAACCAGAAATATGATGAACAGAAGTTTAAAGACAGGAAATCATGCAAGAGAGTTATGGAAACTAAGCAAGAATAGATCTAAACATGAAATCACAACTAATATCAACTTCTCCTACTTAAAATCTAACACTAGCAATTGCATTGGAAGGTAAAAACAATGTTTTTGTGGCAGCAAGTATGCCTTGCTCTGAGCTCATGGTCCCAAGGATGGAGAGATGAGATCAAGGACTTCTTGACGACATTTTTGTAGATCTTTTTTTTACCAAAATATCAAATCAACCTAAAGCATGAAAAACTATCTTAATTATCAAAAACAACCTAAGTAACAAAGCAATATTTTTACCTAAATAACAGGATTTATTCTATGAATGCAAGAAAGACACATAAAAGTACACAAAGGAGGTACTGGCACTTGGGTTGGGCCCAACCCCAAGAGCTATAGCCTCCTGAGAAATCTCAGATCTGGTGCAAAGCGAGATTCATCTTCATTACTCAAAAAATAATAGTCATGTCACAAAACTGTTTACAAAAATAGCTCGAAAAATGAGCTGAATGCAGAGCTACACTAAAGTGTGAAAACAAACTGTTCAATAGCTAAAATACCAAGGCTTGAAGTCTTCCTACTTATGCAACATGAGGACTCTCAACAATTCTCCTTAACTTTAGGAACTGCAGTTAATTAGCCACTTCACTAAACCTGCTCGGCTGCCCTTGAAATCATCTTTGTTGGGTTATTGAACTCCGAGCTGATGGTGGAGAACTCGAGGAAGGGGTCATTTAGTGTAGGAGACACCCATCCTATAAGTCCTTAGCCTTGTTCCTTCATATTTGGCTGCCAATTTGCTCATAAATGCCTGACTTTGGTTCAAAAAATGTCCAAAAATCTGCAATAAGCATGTATTACACTTTGTGGTCAAGTGAATATTCCCATTCATTCAATTAACATAAATATATTCAAAAGCATGCACAAAACTATGAATAATGGTGGATTAATTGAGAATAATAGGCAAAATGATCCCATAAAGTCACCCATTTTTTGGGCTCATCATCACCCCCTACTGAATGTGTTGTTCATCCTCTAAGCAACTAATCTAGTTCGTCATATTTGATTGCTTGGACTACCTCTCTGATATCCCAGGCTTTTGAGGTGATGTCCTCTTCTTGGTCATTAAACCCTACTTTCTCTCTACTTGCTCCCATTTCCTGTGTTCTTCTTCTTCCTTGACCCCTTCCAGTAGTCCTAAAAGTAATGGAGGACTGAACTTTAGGCCAATCTAGTTAGCCTTCAGGTTTTGCATTGTCTGTTTATAAAGTGGCACTCTTGCCAATGCCTCACTCATTCTGGTTGGGGAGTGGTACTCTCTTATTTTTAGACTATGGGACAATGTGTTCCATCTCCTTGTGCAAGCATGAATGCAATTATCACCAAATAGTGTTTCCATGTCTTCAAAGTGAGCAATGGCTTGAGATTTCCCTTCAATGTAATCTGGGAGAACTTGAGAGTTGTTGGAAAAGTGTTGATGAGCATATACTAAAGCTAAGGGATCCTCTCGTTCTCCCCTGATCATGAGTGGCTCACTTAGCTCCATGTCCATAACCTTATGAATTTCTACTGCCTTCTTTTCCTCATGGCTTAACCAAGAAGCCATAGCCATGAGCTGTACATCTCCCAATGTAGCATTGGGGTCCCATAGGTTCATGTTTGGAAGTGCCAAGTTGTGTAAATAGAATTCTGCTAACTTGGCCTTATCTTCAGTTGAGCTATTGTCACACAAATACATAAACTGATTGTAATTCTAAAATGGAATGGTTCCCCTTTGGGCCAATGTGTTAATTTGAAATTGCAACCATTGATCTTTAAGATATAATGCATAGGACTTAGTAGGTTACCTACATTGTAAAGCTTCTACTGCCCAGCTGGCCATGCATGCCATTTGGGCTTCCTTTTCTTGCAATTGTTGTTTTAAACCCTGTATTTCGTCTGCTGCCTGAGACTCCTTTTCCTGCAGCAATTTTGTCAACATCTCAACATTAGCTTGTAGCTTTTCCTCTCTCTGTTGTTTTTTGGTTGTTTCCTTGTCTACTGGAGGTCCTTCTTGCTATTGCTCTCCTCCCGAAATGGACAGCCTATCTTCCTTATGACCTTCCTGTAGCTGCAACTGCTTTTTCAGTAGCTCATTCTCCTCTTGTAATTGGGCTCTTTTACTGCTTTCTATGTGTCTCACCATGGCCAACTCTCTTCTTGATTCTTTTAGCTGTTCTTCTAGGCGACCTTTGTTTGCAACTCTCTTGGATTTGGAAATTCTCATCCAAGTGTGAGTCCTAACCCATTCCTGTTCCAATGCAAAGAAAAGTGGTACAATGAACTTCTGTGGGATGATCTTCCCACTTTCTAACAAGTTTTAATATGAGCCCAAATTGGGCTAAGGTCTTGGTTCTAGTATCTCCTTAGTTTTGTCTTCTCATTATGATTGTTCGGCTGCCTTCTCCTCCAATTTCTCAGTCTCTTTTAACTTGGCTAGAGTTTCCTGTAGAGATGTTTCAGCTTCCTGTAGAGCTGCCTTTGAGTCCATCATCCTAATTCTCTCTTTCCATGTGGAGGGTTTTGGGCTTCCTCTTTCATAGGTGATAGATATCTTGTAAGGAGACTCTTTCTTCTTTTTAGTGGTTGTGTCCTCAATGACAATTGGTTCCTTTGACGGTGGCTGGGGTTTGCCCACTTTGATCCTTGTGCTTCTTCTGGCTTTAAAGTACATGGAGGTTTGCCTCTTTATTTTTCCTTTTCGTTTTGTATTTGTGCTTAATGCAACAAGCATAGCTACTGCTTCTCATGCCAATGTTTCAGGGGATTCATCTTGATGTTGTTCTTTTCCTTCACTTCCTGTAGAAATCTCTATGCCTATTGTTTCTGTCTGTGTTACAAATATCTCAGGGTGTGTCTTTTCTTTCTCTTGCTGGGTGTCTACTTTGGTTGTGGCAACATTATTTTGGGCTTCCTTGGTCTTTTTATTTCCGATTGGTGTCCTCTTTTCCTTCACTGTTTTTGTTGTTGTTTCTTTCTCTATTTTAGGCTCAGCAATTTTGTCAAATTCTTCTTTTTCTTTCTGTTCTTACTCTATTTTTCCATATACTTAAATGTCTTATGCTCCCTCATCATTGTTTTTCTCAATTTCTTCAGCTTCCTCCCCCTCATCACTATTGGATGGGGTGATGTTCTCAGCCAAAGTTCTAATGTCATCACCCCTAGACATATTTTTGAAAATTTCCGAAGCTATGGGGATAATATAGGTGTGTAGAGAATCTTCCACCAACAGTTTGATGATCCCATGGTGGGCCAACTGATCTAGGATCCCTTCATTTAGCTTTGTACCATGTTCAATTAAAGGCTAAAGGAGGAAATATGGGATGCTCAGTTTTCTAGCTGGAGGCATGTCCATCACATAGCTTAATTAATATAGCAACCTGAAATGATATCCATAAATGATGCTAAACCTCCCTTCACATGTGATATACTTCATTATTTGATAACTGACTTCACTCCAAAGAGGAGGCAAGCTTGTCCTTATAACCCTATTTTTGTCTTCTACAGGATGCTCCTCAGGCAGAAAAAATGTTTTCTTAGTAACTTGTCCCAATGATCTCTATTCTTTTCTCCAAAGGATCCCCAATGGTAGACCAATAATTCTACTGATGAGATCAGGTGTAATTTCTAGGGTCAAACCCATAAAACGAACTGTGGCATGTGTCTTCGAATGTGGTCTCAAGGACATCAAAAACTCTTCAGTTATCTCCTCATCATAACCTTGAATTCTATCAAAGAAGGATATCTAGTTTTCCCTAGTGAAAAAGTCCACCACCTCAGGGTGCTCATGCAATTTGCTAGAGTCTGAGGGTTATTTCCTTATGAATCATCCTGGCATGGTGTTGAGTGCTCTTTTTGTCTTTTAACCAGAAGAAAAAATGCTTAGGTGGAAAAAACAGTCAATCACTGAAACAGAGGATAGCTGAATTCGATTTCTTCTAAACCCAAGAAGGAATTTCCTGGGTGCTTCTTTGCAATATTAAATGGCAATAATTCTCCTATTTTAAACTACTACCACCTGAATTTGACTTCTTGGTTTTGAAAAGAAAGAACTTTTTTCTATGAAACAGAGGATAAGGACACAGGTTCTTTTGTCATCACGTAGATAGATATGCACACTCGTTTTTTTTTTTTACACACACACACACAGGCTAGCCTTTATTGTTGCATGTATCTTTCTTATAGGAGAATTTGGAAAAGGATGGGGAGATTTCAGATGGAGAGAGAGAAAGAAACTGTGTAGACTCAGGGAAATATGCCGGCAGGCTTTCACTTTTTTAATGCACAGGCAGACTTCCACTCTCTTTTCCAATCTACTGCCGTGTTCAATTTACCACCATACTCAAACAAATCATGCACAGAGAATTTTTCCCGAGCCTACCTCGTTTTGAGCTTGAATTCAAATGAAAATACTAAGTTTTCTTTCTGCAGAGCTGTTCTCTACCTTTCCTGTAGAACCCTTCCTATAGAAATCTCTAGGCTCCTGTAGAATGAAACTGTGCTTCCGATAGAGCCCGATAGGTGGGAGATTTAAAAAAAAATAGGTAGAAAACTGGTGAAGGATGACTAGTTAGCTGCTCTGGAAGTGGTAGATGTATACTCTAGCCATGAAAGCCGTGAGTGCAGAATGAACAAAGGGTGGTGAAGTTTCAAATGAGCTATCTTTTAACTGTGGGCATGATTCGTGGTGATGGGATGAGGTGGCCGGACCAGATCGTTGATCCTACATCATAGCCATAATGTTTCTACATGCCATCTGACTTCCATCACCTCCATTTCTCTTGTTATCCACTGCCACCACTACCGGTCCCAAAGATTTCTTCCTGAATGGACATTCCACACGTGTTGGTTGTGTATCTAATCGACAGTTTTGAATTTAACGGGGCTCATTTGGATTCCATGAGGATGTGTAACTGGCCGAGGGTGGCCAATTGATGGGCCACCGATTCGACTCAATCCAAGCCATTCCCATAGTCACACAGCCTTGAAATATGATTTATGCAATTGAAGAATAGGTTTAGGCACTTACCTGTGTAGTCGTGGCCATGTTATGCATATTTCGGATTTTGGAACCCATTTCTTCATTGTTCTTGTTGCTTTCACATTTCATGCTTGTCCTCGAGTATTTGCTGATGTTTACATCTCCAGGTAGAGCTCCATGCATGTTTAATATGCCATACTTTGCTATCCCTGTCTCTAGAGTATGTCTTTCAGAGGGATCAGTTGCTACAGGAATCCTGTAGGATTTCCTGTAGCTACTTCTCCTCCTAGAATGCAAGCTAGAATGAGCAAGGCTACAACTGCTAATGAGGGTCTCAGCTGATAAGGAGTCTAGATGGAGAGTATCAGGCAAGGTGAGTGAAAAACTGTCGCTTTGATTTGTCATTAAAAATTTGCTGGCAGCATGAAGGAAATAGGATTTATGTGTGTGACTGTGCAAGGACATAAAAATGAGTGCAATGGAGGTGTATATATATGGAAAAATGGCGAAATATGGAAACGGATGGAAGAAGGGAGGTTTATAGGCCTTATAGGAAGATTCCCAAACTTCGGGTCCTCTTCAGAGATCGATTTTGGCTTTTCTGTAGGTTCTATAGGATCTTCCTGTAGAAGATACAAAATTTCCTGTAGAAGATGAAATCTTAGCTCGAATAAGACCAAATCTTAGGAAAGGGTAATGGTCATGGAGGAATAGATTGTGAGGAATGCTTGTAGCCTGCTTATGACCTTTTTCCTTGTCTTGTGAAATCCTCCTAAAACCTGTAATGACTTTCCCACAACTTGCAATTTATTCAACAAAAATTAGGTTTATTTTTCTTTTTTCTTCTTCTTTTCTTTTTTTTTAGTCCGAGATAGTTGGGGTGGCTCCAGGAGGTTTTGACCTTCATTTTCTGCCATGGGAACCTCCAAGAGATTTTCACCCAAGGATCTTTTATTCCTTTCTTTTTTCTTTTTGTGTTGAAGGTGTGGGTGTAGTGGAGAAAGAGGCCTGTTCTACTACCAGCAGTAATTTACCCAGAGTTTCAATGAAATCTTTCTTAGAAAGGGACTTCATGTAGATTTTCAATTGATGCCCATTGATGAGCATGGGGTTGGCTTCTTCATCAATGGTCCTAATAAGGACTGAACTATTGTCATTGCATTTCTCCACTGTATATGGTCCCATCCTTCTTGCCCTCAGCTTTCCTTTGAAATCCTTGTATCTTGAATCATATAATAGTGCCCAATCTCCTGGCTGAAATTTCTTTTCTTTAAGGTTCCGGTCATGCCATATCTTTCTTTGAAGTTGGACTACCTCTGAGTGGAGAAGGGCCTGCAATCTCTGTTCATCTAATCCATTCAGCTGTAGTAATCTTTCCTGTTCTCCATGGCTGAGATCTAGGTCTAGCTGAGCTACCAACCTCAATGTGTTATATTCAAATTCTATGGACAACAAAGCCTTCTTCCCATAGACCAACTCATATGGTGTGAAACTTGTTGTAGTTTTCCAAGTAGTGTTACAGGCCCAGGCGGCCTAAACTAAGCAATCTACCCAATCGTTTCTGTTGCTTCTCACCACTTTAGTCAAAATCTCTTCCAAAGCTCTATTAGTGACTTCGACCTATCCATTTTCTTGCCTATGATAAGGGGTGGAAGTTATGTTCTTAATCTTGTGATGAGTGAGCAGGTCTTCAATCAGGTTGGAGGTAAACTGGCTTCCTTGATTTGTGACTGATTCTTTTGGGTAGCCAAACTTGTAGAAGATATTTTCCCTCAATAACTCAGCTATTTTTCTTCGGTTGCTGCCTTGATTGCCTTTGTTTCTGCACACATGGTCAGGTAGTCCGTGCACACAATGATGTAAGACTTTTGTTTTGAAGGAGGTTGATTAGACCCACAAAGTCCATGCCCCACTTCTCAAATAGCTCGAAAGTCACTTGAGATTGTAGTGGCATCTCATCCCTTGGAGTCGATTTCACCATACTTTGACATCGGTCACATTGACTGATGTATCTCCTGACATCTTGATGAAGAGTGGGCCAATAGTACCTTGCCTATAGAATTTTGAAGGCGGTTCTTTTTGCTGCAAAGTGGCCTCCAGAGGGCCCATCATGATAGTTAGGAGGATGTCAAAAACTTCCTCCTACCTGACACAATGCCTCAAAATTTGATCTGGGCCAAGTTTAAATAGGTTGCCCCCAATCCAAGTGAATGGGGTGCTTTTGCTCATGATCTTTCTCTTCTCTTTTGAGGACAGGTGTGGTGGAAATTGTGTTGAAACAAAGTAATTTGCTATATCAACAAACCATGGAGAGAGTACTAAAATAACAAACAGGTGTTCATCTAGCATTTGATCATCTACCATCCCTTCTTCACCTGCAGGCAAATCTAGTCTAGATAGAAAATCAGCAACAACATTTTCCCTACCCGGCTTATCAACAATGGTCAAATCAAATTGCTACAATAAAAGTAACCATATAATGATATGAGCATTTACATCAGGTTTATTCATCAAATACCTAATTGCAACATGATCAGTGTGTATGAATGTTTAATAACCAGTGATGTAGTGTGTAAACTTGTTTAGGTAATGGACTACAGCTAGGAGCTCTTTGTTGGTTACAATATAGATTAACTCTGCATTGGACAGGTTTTTACTGAGAAAATATATGGCATATGGTAGCTTCTCTTCAACTTGTCCTAAGGCTGCTCCTATGGCTTTGTTCGAGGCATCTATGTGAATGTGGAAAGGTAGGGCCCAGTTTGGATCTCTCAAGATTGGGGCAATTAACGACTTACCTTTCAACGCATCTAGATCCTCTTGACAGTTGCTAGTCCATATAAACTCAACATCTTTCCCCAAAATACCAAACAATGGAGAGGCTAGCTTATTGAAATCTTTAATGAATCTTCTATAATATCTTTCTAAGCCTAGAAAACTCCGAACATCTCTTACCTTCTGAGGAGGTGGGACCCTTTGGATGATAGCAATCTTGTTGGGATCCACCTGTAATCCTTGCTGAGAAATTGTATGACCTAGCATGGTCCCTTCAGTCATTAGGAATTCACATTTTTCAGGACTAAGGGATAGGTTCATTTCAGTACACTTGGCTAAAACTTTTCCCAGCTCGACAACTGATATAAGCATTTTCAATAGCTAACCAAGGCCTTCCCAAAATGAGGGGGTATCTAGTGTGTTTTTCCTTTAGCTGAAGGACCAAGAAGCTCGCAGGGTACTCCCAAGAATGAATGAAGACCATGACATCTTCCACAATACCCTCGGGGGTCACGGTGGTGTAGTCTAATAACTGCAGTACTATCGAGGTCTTTCTTAGGGAACTTTGAAGGTTGAGTTTGAGCATAGTGTCCCTGGTCATCACATTAATGACAACCCCTAGATCAATCAGGGTGTGGGGGATTATGGTGCCATTGATGTCAACATCAACTACAGGACTCACAGGGTCTAGATATTTTGGATAGATTACTTGTCCCAACATCAGGTTGGATAGTTGTCCTATGACATTGATAGTTGGGGCATCACTCTTGTGCCTACCTAGGTGCCTAAAACACTTCTCTTTGATCAATTTGTTGTAGATTGGTACATATTTTATGGCCTGGAGAAGTGGTATTTTTACACATAACTATTTAAGTTCTCCCAGAAGTTTGGTCTCTTCTGCGTTTGGTTGCATGGTTCCAGTTAGTCTCTCAGGAAAGGGTGGAATGGCTTTGGGTTCACTTTCATGTTTCTCTTCTTCATCCTCCTTAGGAGGAGGTTGGATATCTGGGAGGACCTTTCCAGATCGTAGGTTTATCTCCTGAATCTCCATAGCGTATATAGGGCATGTTGTCTCTCTAGTATATACCTGTTGGGCCTGTCTGTTATTGGGGTTCGAGTTCGGTTGAGCAGGTATCTGGGGTTGTCTTGGAGGAGCAGGAGGTAATGGCTGTGGTTGAGTAGGTGGTGGAGGCAAAATAGCTGTAGGAGAGTTGTATTGGGGCATCCACCCCTATTGAGGTGCATTCCACTAAGGTTGTGGCTGAACATGAGAATGAAATGAATGAGCAGTAGGTTGAGTATGGTATTGATATGGATATGACCAAGGAGGGGGTGCAGACCAGGAAGGATGAGTAGGGGGACCTTAAGAAGGTATGTGAGTAGATTGGTTGGGGTTGTAATAAGTCTGGGATGTCCCTTGCATCCCCTGTTGGTAAGGTCTAGGTCCATGTGGCCTCATTTGGTTTATGAAGTAGAGTGGTTTAGTGGATCCTTCAGCCCCTTGCTACATAGTTTTAAATCTGGGTAAGGTTGGGCACTGGATTGTAGGGTGGTCCACCTCGCAAACGAAACATACCTCTATGGAATGCAATGGACACTCGTTGCTAGGATTCTTCCTTGTGCATCTGGGACAAAAGATGGCCAAATACCTCGCAGCCTCCTCTTGCTTCTATTGGATTCGGAAGGTATCCTTTGCATGGAAATGGTCTGTCTCACCTCACTTTTAAGGTCTTCCATCTAATTTGCAAACTCATGTTTGGAGAAGGTGGCACTAGCTAAAAGTTGAATCCCCCTACCTCTTTTTTTGGCTTCCCTAGAATGGCTTCTAAACACAGTCTTTATGTCATCATAAGGTAGTTGGTAGATGTCTCCCCTAGCTAGCAAATGGAGGGTATCTAGATGTTCTTCAAGGACTCCTTGAAGTAGAACCAGCTTTAGAGGTTCGGGGTCAAGTGTGCACCTGGCCCTTTTATAACTGAGTTGGAACCTTTCTTCATAGTCTTCTAAAGATTCATCACTTCCCATGGTCATACGAAAGATTTCTCCCTTTGTTTCCTTTGACTTACAATAATCCCGATATTTGTTGTTAAATGCTTACTGCATCTGAGCCCAAGTTGTGTTACTCTTTCCAGGTAACCCCATGAACTAGTGGAGTGTTGCATCCTTGAGGTTAGAGGGAAAGAGTTTCAACTTTTTCTTGTCTTCTGCATAGTCATAAGTTCGACAAAGGACATCAAACTCAAACAAGAAGGTATCAGGGTCTTCAGTGGTCAATCCATGGAAGTGAGGTAAGGCTGAGGGACTTATGATTTTCATTTTTGTGTCCCCATTGGTCTCTCAGATGGGAAAGATGCCTTTTATTCTCTCCTAATTTCCTATATCGTTTTTGAGTTCAACCATGGTTTCAGGAGGAATGCTTCCTTGCTCTTATTCTATTATAAGATCTTCATATGTCTCTGGAGGTTCACCTATAGGTTCTTTTGGATCACTGCCACCAACGAAGAGAGAAGTGTGACTCAGTGATGTGGTGGGGTTGTTGGGTAGGAATTTTCTTGAATTGTCTCTATTCCTACAAGGCATGAAATGAAATATTTTTGGTTGATTTCTATTTTTTCCTGCTTGTACATGCAAAATTGAAATTGATTGAACAACAACTTGCAACTAACTAAAATAAACCTTGGTAGAATGAAAATTGCAGAATTGAAATGAAAGCAGGAAATGACTAGTCTATGTTGCTGAAATGAAATCACAGAATTGAGATGCTAATCTACGCTTGCAGAATTGAAATTGAAGAATTGAAATGCTAATCTACACTTGCAGAATTGAAATTGTAGAATTGAAATGCTAATTTACGATTGCAGAATTGAAATTGCAGGATTGAAATGCTAATCTACGCTTACAAAATTGGAATTGCGGAATTGAAATGCTAATCTATAAAAGCGGGAAATATCTAACCTACTTTTGCAAAAATAAACTACTTAGCATAATGTTGCAGTAGAAATAGAGGAAAAGTAGTAATGAAAAATACTCTGACTCTTCCCTCGGAACAGCACCAGAAAGATGGTGGCTCTAGTATTGCAGCGATAATGCTACAACTCTTAGGGCTCCCTTATTTACTTTTATCAACCCAGTAGTTCTTAACAAACTTGGAAGTGACGATGCTATATGCACAAGTACTAGCTCTTACTGCAGGCTATCACTTGATCAATTGGCACAAGTTTGCTAGGAGCTTAAGCTAACTTCTATGCGTTCTTAGAAGACGATTTTAATTGTAATGGATGAGCGCTAACTCAAAAGAGGCTAGTCTACTTGCAAAAAGAAGCTGAAATATGAAAGGGAATGCAAACCCTAGCAAACCCTAGTTTTACCAACTAACTCTATTGGTGTGAGAAAAGAGATGAAAGTTGCTAAAATGGATGCCATTGACTCTTGGAAAGGTACAATGAATGTGACTAAGCTACTTCTAAAGGAAAATATGGAAAAAGCATCTTTTTGTATTTTTGAGTAATTTTGCAGAATTATTATTCATGTGCTTTAACTATTTTTGACTATGCAGAGGGTTATTAGCGAAAGGAAATGCAGTGGGTGCTTGTAGGAGGTTTGGAATGTGAAAAGAGGGCCTAATGGGTCCCTATCACCCTTCTGGAGAATTCCACAGTGATCAGATCTCAAAAAAGTGCATGCATGAACTTCTACATGAAGTCTGTGGGGGTTCTACAGGAAGTTCTACAGGACACAGGCTGAAAGTGAATTTTAAAGGGTTGATGGTGGAAAAACGGTGGGAAAGTGGAAATGAAGGATGGATAAGGATGTTGAGGGGTCTAGGAATTGGTAAATGAAGCTAAGGAGTGATGAAGAGGGTTGCATTTGTTTAAGGATGCAGAGAGCAAGGTTGCACAAAAATGTAGAAATTAGGGCAAGTTAGGAAAGTGTGGAAAATGAAGGGAAGAAATATTGAATTAGGGGCTAGAATAGGCTGTATGATGGAGGAATGCTAGGTAGGAATGTATTACAGGTGCTCTGTACACTATTTTCCAAAGCTGATCAAACAAAGACTAAAACAAATAGAGATCTATCTATTTTGACCTAATCCGCCCTTAAAAACTAGAAGTATGATGAACAAAAGTTTACAGACAGGAAATCATGTAAGAGAGCTATGGAAAATGAGCAAGAACAGATCTAAACATGAAAGCATAACTGATATCAACTTTTCCAGCTTAAAATCTAACACTAACAATTGCATTGGAAGGTAAAAACAACGTTTTTGTGGCAGCAAGTATGCCTTGGTCTCAACTCATGGTCCCAAGAAGGGAGAGATGAAATAAAGGACTAGTTTATGGCCTTTTTGTAGATCTTTTATATTACCAAACTGTCAAATCAACCTGAAGCATGAAAAACTATCTTAATCATAAAAAACAACCTAAGTAACAAAACAAGATTTTAACCTAAATAACAGAATTTATTCTATGAATGCAAGAAAGACACATAAAAGTACACAAAGGAGGTACTATTACTTGGGTTGGGCTCAACCCCAACAGCTAAAGCCTCCTAAGAAAGCTCAGAGTTGGTGCAAAGCGAGATTCATCTTCATTACTCAAAAAATAGTAGTCATGTCACTAAATTGTTTACAGAAAGAGCTCGAAAAATGAGCTAAAAGCAGAGCTACACTAAAGTGTGAAAACAAACTGGTCAATAGCTAAACTACCAAGGCTTGAAGCCTTCCTACTTATGCAACACGAGGACTCCCAACAATCCTCCTTAACTTTAAGAGCTTGGTTGCCAAAACTACAGTTAATCAGCCAGTTCACTAAACCTGCTCGGTTGCTCCTTGAAATCATCTTTGGTTTGTTGTTGAACTCTAAGATGATGGTGGAGAACTCAAGGAAGGGGTCATTTAGTGTAGGAGACACCCCTCCTATAAATCCTCAGTCTTGTTCCTTCCTATTTGGCTGCCAATTTTCTCATAAATGCCTCACTTTGGTCCAAAAAATGTTCAAAAATTTGCAATAAGCATGTATTAGATATTGTGGTGAAGTGACTGTTCCCATTCATTCAATTAACATAAATATATTCAAAATCATGCATAAAACTATGAAGAATGGTGGATTAATTAAGAATAATAGGAAAAATGAACCCATAAAGTTATGCATTTTTGGGGCTCATCACCTCCTCTAGCCAATGTTAAATACCATAGATCTACTCCTAGGCACATAGGTTATATTACATGTTGATCAACAATTATTATTTTTTTACTACTCCATTGGAGAAGCTCTTGAAGAATTTTGATCCTTTTATGTGCACATATGAGTGCGATGTGACACTTTAAACATAGAAGGAGAAGTTAGGAAGTGCTCCAATTCTAGACTACCTCGAATGTAGTATGCTCCTCCCACATCCACCCAATTAACGAAGCCAAATGGAGTAAACATGAGATGAGAGGCTACTATGATCAGATTTGACCTCCTATGTTACCTTAAGGAATTAGAATCGACAGAAACTCACACACAATCATCCATCATCATCAACAAAACCCTCAGGAGACAAGTTAACCACTTAGATAGTCTGTCCCTTGGTCACACTATTATCTTAGGCCTCTTAGGCCATAGTCACTCTCATTCTATGTGCAAGGGAGTGACTAGAAACACAAAGTCGCTCTCACAGGCTTTCCTGTGAGTGACCAGAGACCAAAATTGCTAGTTTTGTGCCAAGAACCCTGGGATTGAAGCCACTTTCTTAGGCCCAGAGCCGAGGAAACCGCCCCAAAATGGAGTGATATCTTAGGATTAGTAAAAATATAGGGAACAATTATGCAAAAGGAATAAACTAAACAAGAATATATCCACACTCGTACTGGTCATGATAGGAATTTTGTCAAACATATCATTGACATGTAACCTATAGTTGTAAACAAAAAAATTAAGAGTAGGTATCTAATACTTATCTGATAATCGCTATGAACTATTTTTCCCTCATGTAAATTGTTGCACTACGATGTATTAGGTCATCGACACATTATCCATCCATATACAAGTAAGAACATGCTAAGAGGCATACATAGTTGTTGTAAAAAAATAAACATATAAATAGCATAATAGGAACATAAACACCCTAAACATATCAACCATCAAAATCCACATACACATTAGTAAATTTACACATGAAAATCAAGGGATTGAATTTCTCATTAATAAATGCAAATAACCAACCAGAGATTGGACTACCACTTTCCAGCCGACCATAGATTAGCTAAGCCAAGTCTCTCTTCATCCAATCACCCCCGTGTCATATTCCAAGCATGAATGTGGGACTCATATAACATGTCAAAAGAAAAAATAAACATGGATGCCACCGAAGTTCTCCGCCTACACTGTGAGGAATTTGATTATCTCCTAGTCTTTTAGGCTTTTTCATGCATCCACACTTCGATCCAAGGATCATTAGGCCCTTCATCAAGACATACTCTCTAGGTTTTACCGTGCATCCACACCACGATCCAAGGATCATTAGGCCCTACGTCGAGACATACTCTCTAGGCTTTACCGTGCATCCCATCTTGGGATCACTAGGCCCAACGCAAAGAAACTCTACCTATTAGATTTATAGTATATCCAGCCATTCATCGGTAAGGATTCCTAGTCTCACCATCACACACAATTTGGCTTTACCACAATCCATAGTGTGGTTCAGTTGGGTTACTAGGTCAATGGCTTCATGATCCTCCATCTGGTTCAGGGACCACTCAAACAATCTGTTTGTCAATTCATATGTCCACCCCACTCATATTCAAATCCAATCCAACTATCCCACATAAATCATATTAGAAAACCCATTGCATCAAATCTATCAAGAAATGGCATGGCTAGGCTGAAGAACACTGTGACACCTAGAAAAAACCATGACATGGTAGAAAAGAAAGACATGAAATCCCATGCATGCCAAATCTCGCAAGGAAAATACACAAGTAAGTTGATACCTGTAATGAAGCCTGCGATAGCTACTTGATCATCCCTTTCCCATCTTCATCTTTGCTTCCTCTTTCCTTCTTTGCCTTTCTTTCCCCAATGCCAAAGTTCTCCAAGAAAACTCTAATCGTCCAAAAGTAAGAGAGAGAGAGAGAGATAATAATGAGAGAGATCCAAATCTACACTGATCAAGCCCCCCATTGATCCTTAGAAGCCTTTTTATCAATGAGGCCTCTATTTTCTTCATTTTCCATTATTTTCCTTCATTTTACTCCTCACATTCAAACTGTGACATTTCACCTTCCTTTTATCCTAATTTCCATTATTTTGATAAATAATTGAGTCAAACATTCCCTTCTTCCTTTACAAAGCCTTAGAAATTGCCTTTACCAATATCCTTAACCATAAAAAACCAAATAAACACCCCCTATGATGTCTTTCCTAACATTTAGCTTGGAATACGTGTCCCATGAACTGTGGTCTTATATATATTACATAGAATATTCACTAGGGATGTTACAAAACCCTCCCCCTTGGGTGAAAACTAGCCTCGGTGTTCAATGACACCTATAACCAAAAATATTGCCCATGGAGCTTTATAACATAGCTCATTGCAGTGTTTACAATGAAAGACTTACTCAAAGGCAAAACATCATGACAACATGACCATATAACAACCATACCACATACTGGAGCTTGATAACACAACTCGTTGCAGTATTTACAGTAATCACAGATACAGATGCACATCTACTAATCAAACAAATAAGAGAATATGATGTCGATATCAATCAACAAGGGATTCTAGAGGCTCACACCTCCAGACTCAAAGTAATACTAAGATTCACCTCTTTCTTATGAAGTCTACAATTCACTATAATGTCAAATCTGCATCTAATGTCCAGTGCTACAATTATGCGCCACATGTCCTCTTAGTGAACAATTACCAATCCATTTCTTCAGGGAGAACTCCTAATGTGCATCTGATTCCATCTTCCAATTCTTATGACAAAAAAAAACCATCCCCAACATTCCCTTCTTTGCTACACAAAATCTTGGGCAATCTGGTCATTCCCCTCTGCACAGTCACTCAGCTTCCAAATTTCGCTGGCATCCCCATCCCAAGCCATCCATCCCTTGGCAAGGCTTCCTCACGTCGGAAGATGAAAAAAATGAAGGCCTATCCAAGCCTCAAAACATCATACAGGTCATATCATGCTCATGGAAATAAATGGACACTTTGGGTTCCAATGTCCCACAATGGCCATTCTCCTTAAGTGCTCTACCAACATATTGTTGCATGTTCCAATTTCTTTCGCTACTACTACAAGTTCTTATAATTGAGTTCAACAACCCAACTAGGCATGCTCCTACATTCTTGTTCCATGCACATAGCTTCCATTAGATTCAAAATAAATTGAAATAACTTCAAATCATACCTCATTGGTAGCTTGTCAATAAGTTATACTTGCAATCCTATTTACTTCCTGTCACAACAAGTCAAACTAGCATCTTTGATCAAATCATCATGTATAAACATATCACATTACGTTAGTTCAATGACAACCATCATAGATAAACATCATAAATCAAATGTAACCATCATAAACCAGAATCATAGATCACATATAATCATCATATACCATAATCATAAATCACATGCATAACAAAACTAAACAAAATTTTGATAATTATCCTTTCATTAATCCTTAACATCTATATTTGTCTTTATTCCATCCATAATTCAGATCGGTTGCCACATAAGACAACACTGAGTGCCTTCTCCTAAACCCTGTGCACATACACATAATGTGCATCACAAACATATAATCACACACTGCATACAACACCATGTAATACATGCACCTACGCCTGACATACCATGAGTACACCTACACCTAGTGCACAACACAATGCAATCCATGCACCTATGCCTAGTGTAAGAAACAACACAACACATATACATGCACAATGTACATCACAAGACATACATCAACACACAATGTGTGGCGCCACAAAATGCATACACATACATCCAATATGCAACATAGCTCATACATGTATACCCAATTTACAATGCCACACAATACATGTTACCCACATAGAGTACAACACAATGAATACACATGTCATGATACCATGACTATACAATGTACATACATAGTACCGCTGATTCGGATTTAAACTGGAACGCAATAGATTACAGAGATAACCATAAATACAGAGATGCGATAACCATAAATAAAGAGATGCAATGGAAATAACACTTCATTTCATTAATGGAAAATACCGAAATATGCTTACAACTAGAATTGGAAATAAACCAGCTAGGACGATGGTAGCTTATCTCTGAGAAGAGATGTGCGGCAACATGCCTCTGAACTGTTCAAAATTGTGTTACAATGAGGCTCGAAGGCCTATTTATTATTGAGAAACAATGGAAACCCTTCACATTCCAAAACCGACCCTTAGAAGATGAAACGCCAAATTGTGGGCCCCGTTTTGGGTAAATTGGTACATCAATTCCCCGGGGTCGTAACGTTGGCATACGATCTCCGTTTGACACGTATGATAGCTCGTTAGAAAGATCTATCCGAGAACTACCATTGTTGGAACGGGCAACACTGGGCCATGGACCCGTGTTGCCCCCGGATTCCCCAAAAAACGTCGTTTAGGGCCTCAAAACGGCTCCGGAAGTTCAGGACCCCAAAAACTGCTAAAAATAGTAAGTTGTGCTACAATTAAGGAAACTGAAATTGCTGAAAGAGACAATGATGGGGGTCCAGATGGACTTGGCAGGTGGCCACCAATATCCGCCTGGATCAGCTATAGACTTAATATTTCTTCCTCTCAGTCTGGTTTGTGGGTCTTTGTCCTCGGTTCTTGTGAGTGACATCTTTGCAGGGGTAGGCGATCAATTTAGGTTTTAGGTCTAGGATACTCAAGTGTATATATATATGCCTTGACAAAGAGGTTGACCTCATAGAGGAGGCGGTTAATGGGGGATGGAAAGACATAGATCAGTTAATGATAATTCATCCACTACAGACTTAGTGAGTGTGGAACGGGGACCGGGGGGGCGAGGTAGTCCAGGACCAACGCCGCTCCCTAGGACACATGGACTTCCTAGTTATCTTGGAATCACTAGCTTAGCAATTGAGAGGAATCCAATCCAACCTGGACATCCTCAAGGCGCATAGCTACGAGGATAGGAATGAGCTAGTGGTGTATATGAACGACATCCGATTTAGTCATACTGAAATTATAGAGTAGTTGACAAGCTTATGCAGGAGCTATGAACGGACTGACAACTACTTGCATGCCTTGGATGCTAAAGTGGAACACATCGCTTTCCACATGCATAAGCACTCCAGCCTACTTGTAGTACCTCCTTTTCACCCTGCACAACCACCTTCCTGATATGTTGTTCATAGGATGTCTTCAAATTTTGTCTCTCTTTTGGCATGTATGACTCTCCAACCTGTTAAAAACAAAGGCATAGTGGGAAAATAATTTGCATACTCCGGATCTCTCAACCAAAAAAATCCGGTCAGAGAGAAGCTGAAAGAGACGTTGAGACTAATTTTTTAAGTTGTATTCTCATCACAAACATTTAAAAAAACTTTCCACACTTAATATATTAGAAAATTTGAAGTGTAAAAAATAGTCCCTCTAAAAAAAGGGGTTGATGATGCATAAAAACTTTTCAAAATCAGTATGAAAATCACTAACATTTAAATTTGTTTTTCATACTTGATACATAAGAAAATTTAAAGTGTCAAAAATAAGCCCTCTAAAAAGGGGGGCTGATGTTGCATCAACACTTTTCAAAATTAGCACGAAAATCGCTAACATTTAAAAAAATATTCATATTGAATACATAAGAAAATTAAAAGTGTCAAAAATATGCTAAAAAATGTGTATTATGAATCAACACTTTTCAAAATTGGATGTTTTTTTGCCACCTCAAAAAAACGAGTACTCAGTATAGTTCTCGTTTGATAGTTATACTGTTTAAAATGATCATTATAATATTTTTTATTTTTATTTTTAAATTTGATCTATAAAATTTCGTTATCCAAGAAATAGTTTGTCTTTATTTGAATGGTAGGTGTTGCTAAATTCTACAAAGTTGTTCAAGTATTGTTGGATGCAAAATGATTTCGTTAATTTCCATAGTTGGCATAATTTTAAGCGGCAAGGAAAAGTATGTAGAGTGGCTCATAAAGATAAAAATCGCACTCATTTTTAATGACTTATGGTACGGAGTATGCAAAGGAGAAGACGCATTTTGGCTAATAACGAATGAGGATTAGAAGTGAATCCGAAGGAGGAAGAAACAACTAAGCCTACGTCTGCCAAAGAACTTACCATTTGAAAGAGTAAGGACAAGAAATATTTTTCCTTCGTCGATACTACTGTAAGAAAGGTGGTAAGAAAACCCATTGTTTTAGTCACTGATTCATATTATGCACTTGAAAATTTAAAAGATATATATGATTATAATTTAGAATTAGAACTCATAGAACTTCTTATGAAGCTTTTTAACCTTGAATTGAAATATGGTGACCTCGTGGAACTAGTCTCAGAAATTAACGATATCATGCATGACATAAATGCCACCAAAGTAGAGATAGATCTACCTCTCACAACCTTCATAAAGGCCCTCTGTCTTACCTACTATCACTATGTTGAATCTCTGCAAGCAAGTCACAAAATGAAAAAAGTGTCATTTTGACTCCCTGGTTAAGAAGGTTGCAGAAAGAGAAAAGCCCTTTGGAAATAAGAAGTAAGCATCATAGTTCATTGAAGAAACTATACATGTTTACTAAAAAGTAAGGATTGATTCTTCCAAAGGAGATAGTAGTAAAAGACGATATTAGACAAATAACTTCATATGAATGGGGGGTAGATGGAATCATAGAAGGATGCTCGATCTGTAGCGTGTCCATTGCAGGATAAAAGGACATGAAGCCAAAACATGCAGAATTCCATGGGAAAAGGTCAAAGAACACGAAGTAAAGGAAAACACTCCATAATAAGCAAAAGGTAATGCAACAAAATCAACCCATTGCAATGTTACTCATTGTAATATTGGTTTGCATGAGGACCTATTTAACATTGCATCAAATTCCCGTAGTGACACATGGCTACATGCACCACTTGCCACATGACATTTTAGAGAGAAGCATTTGAGCAGTTTGATGAAAGCAAAGATGGTGTGTTGTACTTTGCTACCATGTCCAGTCTCAAGCCTTCAAGGATTGGTATAATAAAAGTCAAGTTGCTTGGACTATCAGATTTTATCATACGTGATGTTCTCTATCTTCCTCAGTTGTGGAGGAAGCTTATATCCCTTGTGCACATTCACCAACAAGGGATTTCCATTCATTTTTTTAATGGGAAGGTTAAGATAAGAAATACTTCGAACAACAAGATTGTGATGGTTAGAGAGGAAGAGGACAAGTTGCTAAATCTAAAGGAGACATCTACGTCTTTTTCACAACATCCTTCCCATTTCACTTAACCTAATGAAGGTACGATATCTGGCTAATATTTTATGGCATCCTAGATTTGGACATATTAATTATAACAACCTTTTATGAAAAATAATGGTGTTTCTGGTCTTCCAACTATTCCTAGAAAGCTAAAGCAATGTTCTTCATGCATTCTTGGAAAACATAACAAACAATCATTCCATGACTCCAATTCTAGAGCATGTAGAATACTTGGTTTGACTTATTAAGATTTGTGTGGTCCTGTGCTTTTACCTTTTGCATATAAAAGTAAATTCATCATGACATTTATTGATTACTACACAAAATGTGTTGGGTATTTTTGTTGAAAGACAGGGCTCAAGCATTTGAAGCATTTAAAAACTTTCATGTATGGATTGAAAATAAAGCACAAACTAAGATTGGTGCCCTTCGTACTGATAATGGCCAAGAATATAATAGTAACGATTTTGAATATTTTCTCTGACAACATGGGATCCAATGTCAAACAACAATTCCATACTATCCTCAACAAAATGGTGGATCTAAGAAGATGAAAAAAATATTGTTGAATATGGTCTGCTCCATGATGTTCTTTAAGAATGTAAAATTGATGTTCTGGGTTAAAGTAATTTTGTGTTAGTCTATGTAAAGAACATATGTCCATCACATGCTCTTCAAACATGACTCCTTACAAAATTTGGTATGACCACACCCCTTCCATCAGGCATCTTAGATATTTTGGTTCCACTTGCTATGCCATGATTCCAAAATAAAATAGAAACAAACTTGATACAAAGAGTTGTAAATTCATTTTATTGGGGCACTCAAACACCACCAAGGCCTATCATCTTACTTATGAGTCAAATAAGAAATTCATACTTTCTAAAGATGTCATATTTCTTGAGTCCACCAAAAGTGATGACTGTGTTGAGAGACAACTTGATCATCTGGAAAGTTTTTCTTTGATGAAGACACATCATGAATTTGACAATGAGATTCCAAATGTTGAATGGGGGAGCCCAATTCTAGGTCAATATTATGAATATCCCTCCACAAATTCAACACCTCCTCATGAATAAGTTCCAGACACCTCATCAAATTTAGTTGATGCTATAAGCATAATTGAGAAGATGAACATTGATGATGCCACACCCTTAGAGAAGCCATCTATTTCTTCTCCAAAACCAAAGTGTTTGATAAAGACACTTGAAAGTGTCCATATTAATGAGATTGAAAAGAATGGAACCAGAGTTCCACGATAGATGACAATGGCGGTGAAAATTTAAATGTTGTGGATCACACATATATTTCATTTAATTGTGAACTAAATTTGTCCACTGACTTTGAACCCACTTCCTTCAAGGAAGTTGCTTTGCATGAAGAATGGAAAGAATCCATGGAAAGGGAATATGATGCACTCATTAAAAATGGAACATGGAAGTTGGTGGATCCTTAATATGAAACCAAACCAATTGGCTGCAATTGGGTCTTCAAAACAAGTATACATCATATGGCTCATTTGACAAGCACAACACAAGGCTCATGTTAAAAGGATTTGCATAGAAGGAAGGTGTTGACTGTGAAGAAACCTTCTCTCCGACAGAAAAATGGGTGACCATCTGAACCATATTCTCTTTGGTAGCACCAAATGCATGGAAAATCCATCAAATGGACCTGAAGACAACTTTCTTGAATAGAAGTTTGAAAGAAACTAGTTCTATGTCTTAACCTAATGGTTTTGTTGTGAATGGAAAATAAAAAAAATGTATACAATCTCATCAAATCCTCGTATGGTCTAAAGAAGGCACCACAAACATGGTACTAAAAGCTAACCGAGCATCTTCTAAAGCTAAATACAATACAACCTTGATGATGAAACCTTATTTGTCAAAAAGGTTGGCAAAACAGTTGTGTATTGTAACAATCCTCGTGAAAATTCCATGTAATTAAAGTAAATGAAGGCAAAAATAATAACCACGGTTGATGGAACACTCATTCCTAACTGAATGTTGGGCAAGACATCCTAGTGGGTGTTCACTTGATTTTTTATGGCCAAGGAAATTGGCAAAGGAAACAACTAGGGCTTTGGAAAGGCAAAATAGCATTTTTGGCACATTTATTTAAGAAAATAATGGAAATTAGGAGAAAAGGAAGGTGAAAGGTCACAGGTTGCATGTGAGGAGGAAAAATGAAGGACATAATAGAAAATGAAGAAAATAGTGGCCTCATTCATAAAAAGGCTTATGAGGATTAGTGGGTAAGCTTTTGCCAACCTTTTGTTAGTTGAGTTTTGGAGCTCTCTCATTATCCTCTTTCTCCCTCTCTCACTCTTGGACACTTGGAGTTTTCTTAGAACAATCTTTGAATTGGATCAAGAAAGGAAAATACAACAAGTGGAAGCAAAGATCAAGTAGGGAAAGGCATGATCAAGCATCTACAATAGGTTTCATTACATGTATCGACTTGTATGTGTATTTTCCTTGCTATATTTGGAATGCATGACATTGCATGTGGTTATTTTCTATCATGGCATGGGTTTTCCAGGTGTAACAATGTTTTGAGCTTAGCCTTTCCATTTTTGGATAGCCATGCTGTGATGGGGTTCTCATGCTTTGGTTGAGTTGGATTTCCAGATAGATTCAAAGCTGAGTGGGGTGGATCTTCAAATGATATAGCACATGCCCTAGTGGTCCTTGGACTAGAAAGTGGATCACGATAAAGCCACTAGCCTAGTGACCATTAAGCCAAAATGTGGGTTGCGATAAAGTCAGGATTGTGTTGCCTCGGTGGGCCTAGGAATCCTTGTCGGTGAATGGCAGGATATACGGAAAATCCAAGAGGTGGTTTGCTCTCAATTGGGCCTAGTATTCCTAGGTTTTGAATATGCGATAAAACCTGGAGAGTAGGTCTCAGTTTAGCGCCCTAGTGATCCAGGTTTGGATTGCGGTAAAGCCTGAGAGACTAAGAGACAAGAAAATTCCTCACGGTGTAGGTGGAGAAATTCGGTGGCATCCATGCTTAGTTAGCCTAGTGATTGGGTGGAAATCACGGTAAAGCCTGTTATGATGTGTTCATTGTGTTGGCCTAGTGATTTGGGATGGATTACGATAAAGCCTAGTTTTTATTGATGACGGTGAGGTGGTTTAGCCTCGGTATGCCCTGGTTGGTTCTTTTGGTTTGAGTCCCACATTCATGCTTGGAATATGGCACGAGGGTGAATGAATGAAGAGAGATTTGGCTCAACCATTCTATGGTCGGGTGGAATGTGTTAGTCCCATCTCTGATTGGTTTATTGCATTCATTAATGAGAAATTCATTCCCTTGATTTTCATGTGTAAATGTACTAATGTATATGTGGATTTCATGGATGATATGGTTATGATATTTCTATCCCTATTATGTTGGTTATATGTATGTTTTTTGACAACAACTATGTATGGTTCTTAACATGTTTTTACTTGTGAATGAAAGGATAATGTATCGATGGCCTAATAGATGATAATGCAGAAAATGAAATGAGGGAACAATGGTTCATAGCAATTCTCAAATAAGTATGAGATCCCTACACTTAATTATGTTGTTTACACTTGTAGGTTACATGTTGAAGATATGTTTGACAAAACGCTTCTCAAGACTAGTAGGGGTTTGGTTAAGGTCTTGTTAAGTTTATTGCTTTTGCATCATTGTTTCCCTGTACTTTTACTGGTTTTGAGCTATCACTTCATTCTGGGCAGTGACCTCAGCTCTGGGACTAGAAAAGTGGCTTAAATGTGAGGGTCACTACCACAAAACTGGAAATTTTAGTCTTTGGTCGTTGGTAGTCAAGCCTCTAAGAGCGAATTTTGGTTTCTGGATGCTTTCTTGCCTATAGCATAGAAACGATTGAGAAATAAGATGTCCAAAACATCAGTGGGACCTAGGGACAGGTTGTTTGAGTGGTTGACATGTCTTCTGAGGATTCTGAGGCTGATTTTGGATGATTGTGTGTGATGTTTCCTTTGATTCCACTTCCTTAAGGTCACTTAGGCTGTCGCATCCAATCATAGTAGTATCTCGTCTCATGTTTACCCTGGTTGGCTAGTTACTTGGGTAGATGTGGGAGGAGGGTGTTATAGGGTGGGACCAGAGCATGATTCACCCCTCAAACTGGATGGGCGGTGTGCGTTGGTCATGAATGCATGCCAGTTACATGTGTGTCTTTTACACTTTCACTCCACGTTTATTGCATTTGCTAGATGATTGATTATGGTTGTAGTAAGGTTGTCATGTTGAATTTGATGATTGATTTTGTGAAAGGTATCATCATGAGTATATGACATGTTACATATTGCTACATGTCACTTACATGTTGACTTTATGTCACCTACTTACATCCTTGTATGTTAGGCTACATTCTTGTAGGTTTGATTACATGTATCACTCTTGTAGTTTTATTACAGGAATTCATCGTTTTTTCTCGACTACATGTGTTTATGTGTATGTGTAGTTGATTTGGAATTTCTTATGCATGTTGATGGTTTCATGTGGCAATCTGTACAATGGAGTAATGGTTGTTGTCATGCATGAGGTCATAGCATGCATTGTTGATATGACCTTGCATTGATGACTGGACCTTAGCTAGAATGATGTATATGCATTGATGCACTTACTTGTTATATATTTATACATTGTTATGTTTATGATATACATGTATCAGGCGGTTGTTTATCTTGCAGACAAGGTATCCTCCCCGAATTATACTAAGCTACGTTGATTTATTGTGATTTGCTTTATCTGACATATTATGCATTACAGGAAAGAGATCAAATGGCTAGCAAGGTGGTAGACTACATAGAATCTCCCTATGCATCAGATGAGCAATGTCATGTAGGGCATACTTCTGATTTGGACTATACATTAAGAAGTTTGAAGGAAGAGATACGGAGTTGTAAGGCAGATAATGACTGAATCATATAGGCACAAGATAAGCAAGAAAAGTTAATGGTATACTTCTTTAAAGTTTGTTAGAATTGTAGCGACAGGGGCCGCTTCAGATCAACCATGGACATGAGGATGGAAATAATGGGGCATATGTTAGTAGGTCTCTTGGTAGACACATGTCGGATATATCTGACACAATGAGAGCTATCAGGTTGTTGGACACTCTAGATAGGAGGGGCAATGAGTACATGTAGTATTCTAGTTCTAGTTCTGACAGACATCATGATCGTCATCGCTATCATTCTTATAGGAGGAATGATAGGGGATACTGACCATATGAATTTAAGAAAGCAAAGACACCTAATTTTGATGGAGATGTGAAGAAGACAGAATATCTAGAGACTTGCATACTTGGGATAACATGAAGGCTAGAATATCGATCTTCAGCTTGAAAGGTAAAGTAGACATATGGTGGGAAGATGTTAAGTGGGTCAGACATATTGGACATATGACTTGAGTTGGTGGGAGTTCAAGAGGATTTTTAGGAAGAAGTACTTGTCAGAGAGGTACTGCAGCAATAAGGCCAAAAAATTATATGAGCTAAAGATAGGGTCAATGATAGATGAAGAGTACACGACAAAATTTCTAGAGCTATTAAGGTATGTACCATATCTTACTGATGAGAAGGCTAAAGTTCAGTTATTTGTCAATGGTTTTCCATTAGAATTTAGATATCGGATTGAGTATGATGAGCCTCGGTCGCTTGAGGAAGTTGCATAAGTACATAGATAACATGAAGGTTAGAATATCGATCTTCAGCTTAAAACGTAAAGTAGACATCTAGTGGGAAGATGTTAAGCGGGTCAGAGATATCAGGATAGATGACTTGAATTGGTGGGAGTTCAAGAGGCTTTTCAGGAAGAAGTACTTGTCAGAGAGGTACTACAACAATAAGGCCAAAATATTCTATGAGCTAAAGATAGGGTCAATGATAGATGAAGAGTACACAACCAAGTTTCTAGAACTATTAAGGTATGCACCATATCTTACTGATGAGAAGGCTAAAGTTCAGTTATTTGTCAATGGTTTTCCATTAGCATTTAGAGATCGGATTGAGTATGATGAGCCTCCGTTGCTTGAGGAACTCTTTGGGAAATTGAAGCATTCCTATGAACAGTCAAATCGTAAGAATGAATCTCAACAAGGATGGAAGGGAAAAGACAAAGGTAAAGGTAAATGGCAGCCTAAGAGGACAATGCCTCAGCATGCAAATGAAAAAGAGAATGTGGCACCACAAAAGAATTTTAAAGCAACTATACAGGGAAATCAGTTGCAACATAAGCATAAAGGTGTGAGTATTGGTCGGTTGGAGTGTTGCACATGTTGCAAGGAACACCTTAAGATATATTTTCCATAGAATCAGGGAGGTATACTTTTCTATCGAATAAGTGCCAGGGGAAACTCCAACATCAAAACCAACTTACAAGATGAGCACACCTGAGTTGGTTGAGTTAAAGTTGTAGTTGAAGGAAATGTTGGACAAGGGATACATTAGGCCAAGTGTATTAACTTGGGGCGCACCGATATTGTTTGTGAAGAATAAAGATGGTACTCTCAGACTATGTATTGACTACAAATAGTTGAAAAAAGTGAATATCAAGAACATGTACCCTTTGCTGAGGATTAATGAATTATTCGATGAGCTGAAGGGATCAACAATTTTCTTAAAGATTGACTTCAGATTTGGATAACATCAAGTACGCATCAAAGAGGAGGACATTTACAAAACAACTTTCTGTACCAGGTATGGGCATTATGAGTTTGTTGTTGTTCCATTTGGATTAAATAATGCTCCATCTACATTTATGTGCTTGATGAATAGTGTGTTGCATCCGTATTTGGATAATTTTGTTATTGTGTTCATTGATGATATGTTGGTATATTCTAAAAATGTGGAAGAACATGTCGAGAATTTAGTAGTAGTGTTGAGGTTGTTGAGAGAGCATCAGTTGTATTATAAGCTCAACAAGTGTAGTTTATTTTTGATTGAGGTACATTACTTGGGGCATGTTATCTCCAAGGATGGAATTTTAGTGGATCTAGAAAAGATAAGGGCCATCATGGAATGGGTAGCTCCTAAGTGTGTGGATGAGGTGAAATCTTTCATGGGTTTGGCATGCTATTATCGAAGTTTCATCAGGACCTTCTCGAAGATTGCTTATCCTATCACATCATTGTAGAGGAAAGGTAAGGAGTTCGAATGGATAAAGGAGTGTGGGGCTAGCTTTGAGCAACTTAAGCAGTTGTTGACACATGCATCAATGTTATAGATTTCACATCCAGACAAAGAGTTTGTAGTGTGCACAAATGCTTACAAGAGAGGACTTGGTGGAGTCCTTATGTAAGATGGATAGGTGGTATGCTATGAGCAAAAAAAAATGAATGAGCACAAACATAAATACCACATGCATGATCTTGAGTTTGCAATGATCATACATGCATTGAAGATGTGGAGACACTATCTTCTTGGCAGAAGGTTTATACTTATGATTGATCATATTGGGTTGAGATATTTTTTTGACCAACCGAATCTAAATTCCAGGTAGGTTAGATGGTTGAACATGGTCAATGAGTTTGATTTTGAGATCAGGTACATCAAAGGTAAAGAGAACAGGGTGGAACATGCTCTCAGCAGGCAGGTACAGGCAAATCACATGGCAATTATGAGATCTTATGGGACAAACTTACAAGATAAAATTTTCTAGGCAGGTTAGCAAAATGTCAGGTATATGGAGATTGTGCATAGGTTGCAGTAGGGTGAAGGTACATGTACAAGTGCAAGTACAGGTACAAGTGGAGGTACATGTACATATAGTGGTATAGGTATAGGTGGAAGTATGGGTACTGCATAGGTACAGGTATAACTGCATAGAGTATGGATTATTGTCTTACAGTGGATGGATTTGTCAGATTCAGAGACAAGATATATGTATTGGATAACAGTGAGCTCAAGAAGGTGATCTTGAGGGAGTTTCATGCGAAACCTTAAAGAGGACATTAACTGTAGTGAAGATATTTTACTATTGGCCGAATTTGAAGAAGGATGTAGCAGATTTTGTGGCAAGGTGTTTTGACTGTGAGCAAGTGAAAGCAGAGTGCAAACATCCAGGTGGACTACTAAAGTTGATCGTTATTCTAGAGTGGAAATGGGAGGTTTTTTCGATGGATTTCATCACAGGGTTGCCAAAGACATTGAAACAACATGATTCCATCATGGTCATTGTGGACAGGTTGAGAAAAATTTCACACTTCGTTCTAGTGAAGTCTATATTCTCATCTAGTGATGTGGAACATGCATTCATTAGAGATGTGGTAATATTGCATGGTGTCTCAAAGAATATTGCGTCATATAGGGATGCGAAGTTCACTTCCAAGTCTTGGAAGGAGTTATTTGCAAGTTTGGGGACATAGTTGGCCTTCAACACAACTTATAATCCACATACAGATAGACAAATAAAGAGGGTCAATAGGATGTTGGAGGACATGTTGAGGATGCATGTATGCATCAACAGTGGAAGTGGGAAGATTATCTCCCCCTGGTAGAGTTTTCATACAACAGCAATTATCAGGAGTCATTGAGGATGAGTCCTTTTGAGGCATTGTGTGGGTGGAGTTGCAATACTCCCATCAGTTGGAGTGATTCGGTTAATAGGGCATTGATTGGACCAGAGATGTTGGTATACATGGAACATGAAATGCAGGCTAAAGAAGAATCTAATGGTAACATAGGATAGGAAAAAATCTATACAGATAGGAACAATTTTTTCAAGGAGTTCTAGGTTGGGGAATTGGTGTATTTGAGCATCAAACAAAAAAAGAGATCCTTACAGATGGGATCATGTACCAAGCTGGCACCACGGTATTGTGGACCCTTCAGTATCATTGAGAGGATTGGGCCAGTATCCTATTGACTTGCACTACTTTCAAGAGTGAAAGTCCATGATGTTTTCCATATGTCATTGCTTAAGAAGTATGTTAAGGATGCTGATCATGTGATTGATGGGTCTGTATTGCGGGTGGAACCAGATGGAGAATTCCAACGATAGCCTCAGTGTATATTGCAGAAAAGGTTCTCATGCTCCAAAACTGAGCAATCAAGCAAGTTAAAGTGCAGTGGAAGTACTTTGGGCCCAATGAAGCTACATGGGAGATGATAGGTCAGATGTGGGCTATGTATCCTTCCTTGTTTGCTGGTTGAGGCAAAGCAATTTTGGCTTGATGTTTTGGTGTAATTTTGTTATATCATTTGGTGATGTTGCTATATGTACTTACATATATGGATGTAAATATCATCGTGAACTAAGTTATAAAGCTCCAATAAGTGGGATGGGTGTCATGTTATTAATTTGTCATGTTTTTATGTTATCATGATGGTTTGCTTTCATCAGGGTGATCATTTTAAATACTACATCGAGCTATGTTATAAATCTCTATGGGAAGTATGTTTTCTTTTCAGTGGTTTTGCTAAGGTTTTGGTGTGGTCTAACACCAAGGATGGTGTTCCCCAAGGGAGAGGGTTTTGTAACAACCCTGTTGAAAATTCCATGTAATAAAAGTAAATAAAGGCAAAAATAATAACAACGTTTGATGGGACACTTATTCATAGCTGAATGTTCGGCAAGCCATCCTAGTGGGTGTTCACTTGATTGTTTATAGCTAAGGAAATTGGCAAAGGCAATGGCTAAGGCATTGGAAAGACAAAATGGAATTTTTGGCACGTTTTTTTATGAAAATAATGGAAATTAGGAGAAAAGGAAGGTGAAATGTCACAAGTTGCATGAGAGGAGGAAAATGAAGGAAAAAAAATGGAAAATGAAGAAAATAGAGGCCTCATTCATAAAAAGGCTTCTGAGGATCAGTGGGAAAGCTTTTGCTAACCTTCTGTCTGTTGAGTTTTGGAGCTCTCTCACTATCCTCTCTCTCTCTCACTCTTGGACACTTTGAGTTTTCTTGGAACAATTTTTGCATTGGAGCAAGAAAGGAAAAGTAGGCAAGAACAAGCAAAGATCAAGCAGGGAAAGGTAGAATCAAGCAGCTACAACATGCTTCATTGTAGGTATGAACTTGCATGTGTATTTTCCTTACTAGATTTGGCATGCATGTTGTTCTTTTCAATCGTGGCATAGGTTTTTCTAGGTGTAATAGTGTTTTTAACTTAGCCTTTAAATTTCTAGATAGCCATGGTGTGACAGGGTTCTCATGTTTTGGTTGAGATGGATTGCCGGATGGATTCGAAGCTGAGTGGGGTGGATCTTCGAATGATAAAGCACATGGCCTGGTGGTCCGTGAACTCGACTGTGGATCATGGTAAAGCCACTAGCCTAGTGACCCCTGAGCCAGACTAAGGGTTGTGTTAAAGCCCAGATTGTGTTGCCTCGATGGGCCTGGGAATCCTTGCTGGTGAATGATAGGATATACGGTAAAGGCAAGAGGTGGCTTGCTCTCAGTTGGGCCTAGTAATCCTATGTTTGAGATATGTGGTAAAGCCTGAAGAGTGGGTCTCGGTTTAGGGCCTGGTGATCTGGGCTTGGATTGCGGTAAAGCCTGAGTGAATAAGAGAGAGGAAAATTCCTTACATTATAGGTGAAGAAATCTGGTGGTATCCATGTTTATTTGGCCTAGTGATTGGGTGGAGATCATGGTAAAGCTTGTTATGATGTGTTCATTGTGTTGGGTTAGTGATCCAGGATGGATTACAGTAAAGCTTGGTTTCTATTGATGAGGGTGAGGTGGTTTAGCCTCGGTATGCCCTGGTTGGTTCTTTTGGTTTGAATCCAACATTCATGCTTGGAATATGGCATAGGGGTGAATGGCTGAAGAGAGATTTGGTTCAACCATTCTATGGTCAGGTGGAATGTGGTAGTCCCATCTCTAGTTAGTTTATTGCATTCATTAATGAGAAATTCATTCCCTTGATTTTCATGTGTAAATGTACTGATGTATATGTGGATTTCATGGCTGATATGATTATGATATTTTTGT
This sequence comes from Pinus taeda, assembly GCA_000404065.3. NCBI lineage: Eukaryota > Viridiplantae > Streptophyta > Pinopsida > Pinales > Pinaceae > Pinus > Pinus taeda. The sequence goes on along the minus strand of APFE030207170.1, from coordinate 100,725 downwards.
ACCTATTATGCTGGTTATATGTATGTTTTATGATAGAGGCTATGTATGGCTCTCAATATGTTTTTACTTGTGAATGAATGAATAATGTATCTATGGAATAATAGATGATAATGCAACAAATGACATAAGGGAAGAATGGTTCATAACAATTCTCATATAAGTATGAGATCCCTATACTTAATTCTATTGTTTACACCTGTAGGTTACATGGTGATGATGTGTTTGACAAAATGCTTGTAATGGCTAGTAGGGGTCTGATTAAGGTCATTTTTAGTTTATTGCTTTTGCATCATTATTTCCCTGTACTTTTACTAAATTTGTTTATGAGGAAAAAAACACACTAATGTTTTTGGTAGAATAACATTTTTCTTTCCTAAGTATAAATTCAACATATTTTCAACCATAACATGCTAGATACAAAAGAAATTGGAATTTTTTCAAAGATAAAATTAAAAAACCATGACATTATGAAAAAATTACATGACTAAATGAATCAAAATGTCATTCTTTGTATATTGAATGAAACATACATTATATCTCTAATTTAATGTTGCATTGTAGATATTCTAAACAGTAAAAATTATCATAATTAAGACATAATCAAATAACATAAAAACGACTCATAACTTTTGATTTAACACCATATGGAAATCAAAAATTTTATTTCAAGATACGATGCAAACATCAATTATATAAATTGTCTTAGACAACTATTCAAAATCACTCATATTTTCTTGCACACCATCAAAATTCACATCTTCATATGAATGACTAGATGCAGACGAAGATGTTCCATATTCTTCTTTTTCATAAACTAGTGTCCCATTTGAGTCCACATGCATGCCCACCATTCCAGGTTTCAAAATTGTTCTAGATCTATGACTGGTTTCAGTAGACTTCCATCTCAACACTATTTCTTCTGGTAACAACCTTTTCAGAATCTCTATTGTCATAGCCAAGCCAGACACCAAATTGGTGTATGAGACCCCCCCTGTTTGTGGGACAAGAGACCCGCCTCCACGCAACGATTTGATTACTATGTCTACGAAGGCATACCTACTCTAACCCCTTCTGGTTTTTGAACCTGTGACCTCTTAGGAGGAAACATATGCTCTTAACCATTAGGCCTATTCATGCTCTAAGAAAGTGGATTTGATTAGATAAAGATAGTAATATACAAACTCACAATTATAACTCACGATCACAATATATAACACACATGTAACACACTTGTAAGATTACAAATTATGATAATATGTTTGAGAATACAAGCATAACTATTTCCTTTTATGCATCTCCAATGGGAATGTAATTATGAACTAGAATCTAGCTGAGGTTGTGTTTTAAAAATTGATGCTTAATAAAGCCTATATGTGTAATCTTAAATGTATAAAATTATATTTTATGCTATTTCAAAAAAATGATTTGGATGTTCATTTTGTTAGGTTTAAAGGTTACATAATTTAGCACAAAATTTAACTTTGATTTCCAAGTTATTAATTTGTTTCAGTTTCCAAAAAAATTACATAATGCTACAAATTTTTCTACAATTCCCCAAAATAACCATCTAAGTCCAAGAATTTGAAGATATTAAAGTGTCAAAGCTCCATGATTTCTGGTAGTGCAACAAGTTATTTATTTATTTTATTTTAGTATTGAACCCTAATCTACATTACTTGCTAATTTGTAATGAACAATAACTAAGCATTAATGCCTTTCAAAGCAATTAGTGCTACTAATCTTCTTGATGAGCAATGCAATGAACACTTATTAAATTTGGCACAAGTTTTTTTAATAAAATGATAAATCTTGTTTGATTAACAACCATAAAAGAAGTACCATCGTGGAAACAAATACTTTTTTTTTTTTTATGTAATTTGTTGGCTTCAACTTCTAAACCTTACACTATGGTGGAAATTGTTTTTCCCTTGATATCATCTAGTAATTTTATAAGCTTCACACCTTATGAGACATGCTCCCAAAGTCTTTAAATCCAAAAATGTAACATGAATATCAATATGTTTTTCTATTGTATGATCTTTTTATTTTTGTTAAACATAAAAGAGATTAAAGGACACCAAAGCATATTTCTCAATTGATCTCTTTCAAATATTCAAATTTAAATAATGGATAATCTTATTTTTGGCATATTCGAATACATTAAGAGATGACAAATGAACAAAGAAGCTTATGAAGGGAAAACGATAAATCTTGTTGTGTTAGCTATAGTATGCCTATTGTGATAGCTAACTTTTGGTTATAGCATAACCATGACATTTTCACAGAAGGTTATAGCATATCCTATTGTTTTAATTAAAACTTTCTTTGATATCAGTCGGGATAGGTTTATTTTGCAAAATACGTTGCCTTGGCAGAAATTTTTAACTACAATAAGTTGAATGATGAGGATGTGATATATAATGCATCGTATTGTTGGATCTGTCGACAACAGATCCAATGGACCAGTGGACACATGATGAACAGTGTGGAAGTCTATCTGTGATGTATTTAAATGATTTGGGAGTGCCAGATGAATGTAGGAAGTTATAACGTCTATGTAAATAGGTGCCCTAGATTACATTTATAGGTAGGTAAGTGAATCTGGACAGATAAATAAATTTAATTTAGCGTTTACATATATGTGAGCTAGGATTTTGGGGCTATTTTATGACATCAGAGTCATTGGGGCAATTCTGAGAATTGCCCCACCAACTTTAGTGGCGATTTTGGTGGCAGAATCGCCACTACTGGTGGCGAGCCGATTCAGAATCGCCACTAGGGTTGGTGGGGGCAATTCTCAGAATCGCCCCCAATGGCTATGATAAAGGTCTTTTCAACAGTTAATTGGCTTGTTATTAGGTCGGTGGAAGTAAAATGAAAATACTAATAACATCCCATTAAACTAATCCCACTACAGAATCGCATATCTTCCTAAACACATATGCTATTGCACTTTAATGTGGCTGCCATATCCTTCTTTTGCACTTTGACGATTTGATCAGCCAATTCGTTCGTTGTTTTGAAGAAAAACCGGAATACAATCTTTATGGGGTCTGGAAGGTCATCTATCAGTGAAAGATCCCATCTGAAAATGGCACAAACAGTAATGAAATTGAAAATATTCAAGATATATACTAGGGGCAGAAAATATATGATTCGAATATTCTGGGAAACTACAAATAACTCAGTTGGCAATTTGCACAAAGTCTGTATAATTTGAACTTACCTTCTGACTGCCTCTGTTGTGGTTTTCAGTTCGTCCAAGAGACCGTGAGTGTCATAGAAGTCATCTAGAACAGTTACCAACACATAAACTTGTGCCAAGGCAATTCTGCTTTGAGAGAATTCGGGCTCGGAAATGAATGTAGCCGCCCAGAAAACAAATTCCACGTGACGTATCCTATAGAAATTCAGCTGTTCAATTTCTGACTCTCGCACCACCTACACAGCACAAAAAAGTATTGCAGAGGGTCATCTCTTATCATGATCTGCCAAAATTCACAATGAGTATATATTTATTCTGCGTAATATTAACGAGTTTTATTTAATTACAGCTACATTTAGGTACGGAGACTAATTTTTTCGTGCTCTCCGACTGCATCGATATAACATGGCTTTAGGTGGTATCAACTGCAATTAATTTGATGTAAAGCTTCAAGATATTTTCTAATATTGTTAGGCAGTGTAAGTGAAAGAGCTCACTATATTGGGCTATAGCCTAAGTTCAATGGTGAAAGTGAAAACATTTATTAATAAATATTGAACTTTAGACAGGTTACAAACTTAAATAACCTGCTTATTGTGCTGGTAGATAATTATTAACTAATCCCCTGGATAACAAACAATAGGTATACATCACATGTAGAGAGACATTTCGACCCAACTAGTGTGGTTTAGTGTGGTTCATGTAGAGACTCCAACAACGAAATTTGAATAACGGCTAATTTTGACTGAAGGACCTAGGTCAAAATTATTATTATTATTTTAATATTTATTTTTATTTTTATTTTTAATATTAATATTGTTAATATATTATTTCATTTATGGAAATAAGTAAAATTAGGTAAAACTAAATAAATAAGTGAATAGTATCAACAATAAATTATTTATTTATTAAAATACTAACATTAGGTTGTTAATATAAACTAAATCTAATGGTATTGAAATACTTATTATTTATTATTTTATTTTATTGGAAATAATTTCATTAGTTAATATATAACATACAATAAAAATAAGATAATGGTTAGTTATTAAAAAACTGATGGTTTAATCAATATATATATATATATATAATATTAGTTTGTTAGGTAAATTTAAGATTGACAATTTTAAGGCTTAGTTTAAAAAAGTAAGTATTGTTCATAAAAATTATTATTATAATCTATATAAATATCAAAATTTTATTTGTTTATAAAATGGGAAATAGGAAATAAACAAACTAATTGTTAATAGTGCGTTTTCAAGAAACGATTCATTTGTTTTATTAAAAAAATTATTCTATATATTATATATATAAAGCTGTAACATCCGGTTACTAGAAACAAACCAATTTTAAGAGGATTTATTCAATTATATTAAAATATTATTAATAAATTATTTTAATAAATAAATATATATATATATATATATATATATATAATATATATATATATTAGTTTAGATTTCCAATTATTAATTTAATCATAATTTAATGTTTAGTATAAAAAGAATTATATTGATATTATTACTTTAATAATTCAAATATTATTATATATGTAATATTAAAAAGTTTAGGATCAAAATGAAATGTTTCAAAAAGATAATTCTATTTATTTAGAGAATTTTATAAATTCTATAAATATTACTAATAATATATATATATTATATATATATATTATATAATATATATATATATATATATTAATTAAAATTAGGTCTAGATTTTTCATTTAATAATAATTCCTCTGCCATTAAGTTCACCATGGAGAAAGAGGTCAATGGCTGCCTCCCATTCCTGGATATTCTTATATCTCGGAACAAGGATGGCTTTCTCTCCCACTCTGTATTCCGTAAGAAAACTCATACTGAGCAGTATCTTCATGTCGATTCCTATAATTTCCCTGCTCAAAAGTTGGGTGTTCTTAACACCCTCGCTACTCGTGCCCTCAGGATCTCTGATTGTGAAAACTTTGATAAGGAGAGATCCCATCTCCTTAATGTCTTTGTTGATAATGGATACAATAGGCGCCTAGGTCTGAAGGCTTTCCGTAAAGCCTCAAATAATGTGTTAATTAAGAAAGAGCCTAAAGAGCGTCGTCTAGGTGTCCATCTTCTCTATGTCCAAGGAACCACGGACAAGATCGCTCAGATCCTTAAAAGATATGATATTCCCTTAACCTTTAGGCCCCTCAACACCATTCGCAATTCCCTCAGATCGGTGAAAGATCCCGTTAATCCTAAGGACATGAAGGGTATCTACTTGATCCCTTGTTCATGTGGGACCCCTTATATTGGGGAAATAGGGTGCTCCATCCATCAAAGGATCTGCGAACATGATGCTGACCTAAGACATGGGAGATCCAAGTTGTCGGCTTTAGTAGAGCATGTAGAAAAGACCAAGCATCAAGTGTGTATTAATGAGGCCAAGGTTGTGGCCAAAGTTGCTCAGTTCCATCATCGTAAATTTAGGGAAGCTATCGAGATTGAAAAGAGGCCAAACAATCTCAATAGAGATGATGGCTGGAAAATCAATAGCTGCTGGATTCCAGGGCTCTCTTCTTAGTTTGTTTTTCTACCCCCTCCTCGGGGTTGTTAGTTGATCTTGTAGGGATTTTGCTAATTCCGTCCAGGTTTCGAATCTCATAGCTGATGCGTATTAAATGGGCTCATTAAAGGTGTTATCTGCTGATGCATTCATCAATTTTTTTTTTTTATCTTTAATTTATTTTTTATATTACTAAAATTTGAACCTGCGCCCGGTCAAAACTAAACCACATGTATTTTTTTTCATATTATTAATAATATTAAAAAATAAATCTCATTCATAATAACTATCTGCACATTAATTCATCATAGTGTAAACATTTTCCTAATATTATAGAAAAAATTAGTCTCCATACCTAAATGTGGTTGTAATTAAATAAAACTAGTTAATATTACGCAGAATAAACATATACTCATTGTGAATTTTGGCAGATCATGATAAGAGATGACCCTCTGCAATACTTTTTTGTGTTGCGTAGGTGGCGGCGAGAGTCAAAAATTGCATATCTGAATTTCTATAGGATACGTCACGTGGAATTTGTTTTCTGGGCGGCTACATGCATTTCCGAGCCCGAATTCTCTCAAAGCAGAATTGCCTTGGCACAATTTTGTGTGTTGGCAACTGTTCTAGATGACTTCTATGACACTCACAGTCTCTTGGCCGAACTGAAAACCACCACAGAGGCAGTCAGATGGTGAGTTCAAATTATAGAGACTTCATGCAAATTGCCAATTGAGTTATTTTTAGTTTCCCAAAATATTCGAATCATATATTTTTTGCGCTTGGTATATATCTTGAATATTTTCAATTTCATTATTGTTTGTGCCATTTTCAGATGGGATCTTTCACTGATAGATGACCTTCCAGACCCCATAAAAATTGTATTCCGGTTTTTCTTCAAAACAACGAATGAATTGGCTGATCAAATCGTCGAAGTGAAAAAGCGGGATATGGCGGCCACATTAAAGTGCAATAGCGTATGTGTTTAGGAAGATATGCGATTCTATAGTGGGATTAGTTTAATGGGATGTTACTAGTATTTTCATTTTACTTCCACCAACCTACAAAGAAGCCAATTGACTATTGAAAAGACCTTTATCAGAGCCATCCGGGTGATTCTGAGAATCGCCCCGATGGCTTTGATATTCATAAAATAGCCCCAAAATCGGAGTGCACATATATGTAAATGCTAAATTAAATTTATTTATCTATCCAGATTCACTTACCTGTAAACGTAATCTAGGGCACCTGTTTTTATTTCATGTTGAAAATGTCGATCAATTCCAAGGCATTGTTGGAGATTAGATGCACAGCTAAATTTAAAAACAAATACAACAGATAAATCAAGCACATCAAGACACAAGAATTAACGTGGTTCACCCAACTAATCCGGGCTACGTCCACACAACATAGGCATCGGCAATCTTATTAATCAAACAGGAGATTACATAATTAAATCCTCACAAAACTCTCACCCTCATAGCAAACATCTGAATGGTTGCCTGTTATATAGCAAAGAGAATCTAACAACCTCATTAACTCACTCACATCAAATATAGGAGGCATTAATCATCTCCCAACAACCTGGAGCTAATATAGGAACAGATTCCTATTGTTATCATCAACGGAGATTTTGCCTATCTTACTCCAAACAGAAAATCTCAACAATCTCCACCCTGACAACAATTAGCCTGATGCCCTGTTATTATTATTTTATCTTTTCTGCAAGCCAAGAGAAGCCAAACACCAGCGTAGCTTCTCTAACAAAACTATTTTCGTGAACATGTCTGCACAATTCTCCTTTGTATGCACCTTTTCAAGAGAGACTCCCCTTTCAGTGATAACCTGTCTTACAAAATGGTACTTGCTCGGTATATGCTTTGATTTACTATGATAGGCC